>CM056054.1:86550294-86579170 GCA_029574335.1 Rana kukunoris | reverse complement strand
AGACAAGACTCTTGTGAACGCATCGATATGAAAATTTATGTTGATAAACTTAAAAATGTGGCCATGTCAGCGATTTAGAAAAGAGTATCTTTGTGTGTCTTACTTACAAAATTTAAAAGTCGGTTTATAATGAAGGTCTATGGGGAAAAATTTGGAAACTCTTGTCCTTTAGAAGCTCCAGCAACGAAAAGTAAAATGCGCATCACAAAACTGATCACATCGCCTGAAAGCAGACAAAAATACCTTCCATTTGATATATAAATTGTGTATGACAAGTAGATCTTGTGGGCGTGAGAGCAATTTGTTCCCCCTTTTTATAGATAATCCGAGTTTTTTCAAAACTCACACATCTAAAGGTCACATGACTCACTCTGAGCCTGTCCATAGGAAGACTGTTTAATCGATAAAATTTTCTGAAAAAATCACTAAACGTAAATTGCTTTTTCACAAAAAACTATAAAAGATTTTCAATCTGAAAAGTCATAGCCGGATAGCTAAATATTTTGTGACCGATGGTAAAGTTTGTTTGGTGTCTGTCAGTGAAAGTATGAAGGAGGAGATACATTTTGAACGGCATGAGTTTTGAAGCAGGAAAAAAAGCATGTTCTCATTGACTTCAATGTTAAAAAAAAACGACTAAAAGCTTAAATTTTAAAAAGTATAAATAGCACAAAAAAAACTTGAAGAGGTCCCATCGTTAGCTAAATGAGATGAACATTTTAAAAGTTGAATGGTCTTAATCGCTGAAAGTATGGCGAAGTTACAGCAGAGCCAAAAAACGTACGGAATAAAATTAATAAGAATAATAAAAAACGAATAACAATACTGGGATGCTTATTAAAGCATTCCCACTAACTAGAAAATGCATTTCCTGAGGGAAAATACGTGGGAATGCTGAATTGCTAAGCCCGCTCAAATGCCATTCACCATAACCACTACACTATCTTTAGGACATACAAGCAGTGTTCCTTCAGTACTTTATAAAGCCTCTCTGATCATTAAAGGTGTTGTAAAGGTAAAATAATTTTCCCTAAATAGCTTCCTTTACCTTATGTGCAGTCCTCCTTTACTTATCTCATCCTTTGATTTTGCTTTTAAATGTCCTTATTTCTTCTGAAAAACCCTCACTTCCTGTTCTTCTGTCTGTAACTCCACACAGTAGTGCAAGGCTTTTTCCCTGGTGTGAAGAGAAAGCCTCTTGAGGGGGTGAGCAGGACGCCCACTAACCCACAGCTCCTTTATCTGCAAAGTAGAGAGTGTCCTGGTCGCCCCTCCCCCCTCAAGAGGTTTTCTCCCCCTCCCCAGGTGTGTGAGGGGAATATTGCACTGAGGTAAGGAAGCTATTTAGGGGAAAGAATTACCATTACAAACGCTTTTTATCTACACACAAAATAAGTGAAATAACCCTTCAAACAAACCTTAATAAATTTCACAACCGTACATGCGATCGATACAGCGACTTCACCGTATAAAAAGACAAGACCCTTGTGAACGCATCGATATGAAATTTATGTTGATAAACTTAAAAATGTGGCCATGTCAGCGATTTAGAAAAGAGTGTCGTTGTGCATTTTATTGGCAAAAATTAAATGACGTTTATAATGAAGGCCTATGGGAGAAATGTTGGAACTCTTGTCCTTTAGAAGCTCCAGCAACGAAAAGTAAAATGCGCATCACAAAACTGATCACATTGCCTGAAAGCAGACAAAAATACCTTCCATTTGATATATAAATTGTGTATGACAAGTAGATCTTGTGGGCGTGAGAGCAATTTGTTCCCCCTTTTTTATAGATAATACGATTCTTTTCAAAACTCACACTCTAAAGGTCACATGACACACTCTAAGCCAGCTCCATAGACACGCAGTGTAATCGATAAAATTTTCTGAAAAAATCACTAAACGTAAATTGCTTTTTCACAAAAACTATAAAAGATTTCAATCTGAAAAGTCATAGCCGGATAGCTGAATATTTTGTGACCGTGGTAAAGTTTGTTTGGTGTCTGTCAGTGAAAGTATGAAGGAGGAGTTACATTTGAATCACGTACGTTTTTTAAGCAGGAATAAGCATGTTCTCATTGACTTCAATGTTAAAAAAAGCGACTAAAAAGTTAATATTTTAAAAATATAAATAGCACAAAAAAACTTGAAGAAGTCCCATCGTTAGCTGAATGAGATGAACATTTTAAAAGTTGAATGGTCTCAATCGCTGAAAGTTTGGCGAAGTTACGCAGAGCCAAAAAACGTACGGAATAATAAAATTAAGACATAATAAGAAACTAGAAAATGCATTTCCTGAGGAAAATACGTGGGAATGCTGAATAGCTGAATTGCTAAGCCCGCACAAATCCCATTCACCATAACCACTATACTATCTTTAGGACATACAAGCAGTGTTCCTTCAGTACTTATAAAGCCTCTCTTTAATCATTAAAGGTGTTGTAAAGGTAAAATCAATTTTCCCTAAAATAACTTCCTTTACCTTAGTGCAGTCCTCCTTTACTTACCTCATCCTTTGATTTTGATTTTAAATGTTGTGACGGTATGCGAGGTGAGATACTTGACCATAGAAATATTTCACCACGCATACGTTCTATTTTGAGAAGCTGAACCGGAATCCGGGCCGGGTTTTACGGCCTCTTGTGTTCGGTCCGGATATTTGGGTCCACTGGAGTTCAATGTCAGGTGGCCCTAAAAAACAACCAGGAGAGATCAGACGGGAGCTCTCTGGTTTTGGGACACTGTGAGGAGGGAACCTGAGTGTGAGGAGCTCTCTAAAGACATTGCAAGAAAAAGGTTTGCGTTGTTGTTTTATTTTGTGGGTGGTGGGGACCAGCCCCACACTGTATAGATAGGAGACCCTATCAAAGTTAAGACCAATGTAAGGAGCATTCTCCCACTGGACAACCAATGTAAGGGGACATTCTTCCCACTGACCCCCAATGTAAGGGACATTCTTCCCACTGACCACCAATGTAAGGGACATTCTTCCCACTGACCACCAATGTAAGGGACATTCTTCCCACTGACCACCAATGTAAGGGACATTCTTCCCACTGACCACCAATGTAAGGGACATTCTTCCCACTGACCACCAATGTAAGGGACATTCTTCCCACTGACCACCAATGTAAGGGACATTCTTCCCACTGACCCCCAATGTAAGGGACATTCTTCCACTGAATACCAATGTAAGGGACATTCTTCCCACTGAATTCCAATATAGGGAACATTCTTCCCCACTGACCACCAATGTAGGGACTTTCTTCCCATGAATTCCAATATGAGGAACATTATTCCCACTGACCACCAATGTAAGGCACATTATTCCCACTGACCACCAATGTAAGGCACATTATTCCCACTGACCACCAATGTAAGGCACATTATTCCCACTGACCACCAATGTAAGGGACATTCTTCTCAATGATCACCAATGTAAAGGGACATTCTTCTCACTGACAACCAATGTAAGGGACATTATTCTCACTGACCACAAATGTAAGGGACATTATTCTCACTGACCACCAATGTAAGGTACATTCTTCTCACTGACCACCAATGTAAGGGACATTCTTCCCACTGATCACCAATGTAAGGGACATTCTTCCCAATTTTGTTTATTGAAAGTCTTGCAATCATTAAGCATAAAATCACTATATACACACAAAATACATAAATATATACATATTTACATAAAATGAAAATAAATATAGCAAATCCGCTCTCAAACAAAAAGACTTTACAGAAAAAGCAAAAATCATATATACACCGGGGAAAATAAATCTTAATACAACTCACACCACTACACCAGACAAACCTGCAAGGTCAAGAAACAAACCCGCACCCATTATGCATGCAGCCCCTTCTTCAAAAAGACACTAAACCAACAAAAGCTAAGGGAGTGAAAGAGACAGAAAAGGGAAACCCTCACCCAGAGATAGGCAGGAAACGTCCAACCACCATGCGTCTACCCATTACTACCCCAATTACCCGCCGGCACGTTACCATATCGGTTTTAAAAAGAACCGCAAACTCCGCTGCAGGGCTCAGCCGCAAGAGACCAAAAGGAGGGACCGCATCTCCACTCCCTTTTTGCCAGATGGACGTCGGCCAAGGTATGGAGCCAGGTCTCTTGCAAAATAAAATCTCGGCATCAAACTCGCTGAGCAAAAATAAGGCCATATCACGAGCTCTTGCAGATTTAGTGCTGGCGACATTAATGGTCGCCACCTTTATCAGAGTGGGAACTGCCATCAGGATGATTGGGGTAGTCGTTTCTTGACCTTCACCACCCTCTCATCACCAGAAACAGCTCTCTTCAAACTACGTGACTCCCCCTCATCCATAGATGATAAGGGAGAAGACAAAGACATCTCATCACCCGACAACACATTAAAGGTGTTACCAAGGGGAACCCCTCTTGGATCCGACTCTGAGGAAGAGACGACGACGGTTTTCTAGCCTTTCTCTTCTTTTTTTCCTTCCTCCTGATCTTCTCCCACCCCTCCTCATCCGAATCCCCATCAACCGAATGTGAGACATGGGGTATGGACACCCCTCCATCAGCCCCACCCCCAACCAGCACCCCCACATACCCCTGACCACGCTTGCACTGCCGAGGGGCAAGGACTGGAGGCTGAGTGGAAGGTCCGTTAAACCTGCCCCCCCAGCAGCCTCTGCCAGTCTGGAGGATCTACGAATTGATGGATTAGGGACAGGAGGGACAGATTTAGTGACCACATCTGTAGGGGGAACAGAAACAGATGTCACAGACACAGAAGGGACAGACTCAGGGACCACATCACTGGGGGGAATAGAAACAGATGTCACAGACACAGAAGGGACAGACTCAGGGACCACATCACTAGAGGGAACAGAAACGGGTGCCACAGACACAGGAGGGACAACAACAGTTTTGGTGGCCTCATCCTCCTTATCCAGCCTCTGCAGCTCAGCCTCCAACCCTGGCAGGTTATGTAATGCCTCTGGGCAAAGACTGTAGGGATGACCAAGTTTTTGGCACAAGTTGCACCGAATATCTGTACAGTCTTTAGCCAAATGGTCCAGCGCCTGGCACAAAGAACATTTCTTTCGGGTGCAGGTGGACGCAAAGTGGCCCTTGTCCCACATTTATTGCACACCTTAGGCTGACCCTGGTAAAAAATGGTCAGCCTGTCCCTCCCCAGAAAGGCTGAACAGGGCAAATGTTGAACAACATTTCCCTGCACCCCAATTTTAACGACACTGTCCAGGCCCCTGTCCATATCCCATGCTGATCAAGGACCTTCCGCAGTGGAGCGAGGACCTCACCATATCGGCGTAACCATACTACCAAATCAGCCTCTGGGATGGATTCATTACGCACGAGGATCGTCACCGATTTTATGAGAGGCTGCCTGGAAACCACCTTTGGCATCCAACCATTCCACTGCGGAAGGTCCCTGCGCCCCCTAAAACGTTCCCAAAACAAATCCAAACCCTCAGGTTTTACAAAGGATAAATCAAATTCTGAACTTCCAACAGGACAAATCAAAGCAAAAATGTCTGCGACTTTAAATCCCATTTCCAGGATCAACTCTGCAACCCTTCCCCTTACTGGTGGGGTCCCCTCCCCCTCCCACTTCAACTGGACCACGTTTCTTCTTTTGTACCCACCAACCATCCCCCCACACTAAACCCCCCCAAATTGTGACCACCAACATTTGCACCATTCCCCCCACCCTCTTTGGTGCGACTCCCCAAAACTGCTGCATAGCTGCTGGTGTTCACAGACCTCCCCGCAGAGGGTCCAGTTATGCGTTTTGCAGATGAGTCTTTCCTCTGCTGAGCAGGAGGAGAAATGTCATTGTTAACCCCTTCACCACCACCCACCACATCCATTGCTTCATCAATACTATTACTGTCATTATTTCCTGGCACGTTCTCAGTTCCTGCTGTGTCCATATTCACAGAGGTGCCCTCACATACTTCACCTCCAGGCAGACTCTTCTCCATCGGGACAGGGTTGTCAGATAAGCAAGATTGCTGTGATACAGCAACAGGTAGATCAGTGCAGGAAACTTCCATTGCTGCTTCCACTCCACTTGCTGCACTGTGCTGCTCCCCTCCCCCACCTGCATCAATCAGCCCAGGTGAGGCTGAAACAGGCTCTTTGGAGCTGGCAGCCATCTTGGTTGTAGAACCACAGGTCCCAGCAGTCATAGCAGAATCCATTTGCGGGGGGCATGATGTAGATCCATCCATACTGCTCTGGTGGGCTGATGACACCTCTGCTAGGGGATTTCTCTTCATATCTGCAGAGGATTTCTCCACAGCAGAAACACCACTTACTACAGCCGGGACACCGTCCACTTTAGCCGGGACACCACTCACTGCAGCCGGGACACCCATGTTGGAAGGCGGCTGCACCGTATAGTGGAATTTCTCCACCAGTGCCGGTCTGCGACCCTTCTGCGACTCCACAGCGACTTCTGATGCTTCACCAGCAGACCTGTCTGCCCTTAGGGGTGACTCCATCTGTTGGGTAAACTGTAAGGTGCCATGTTCACCCTCAACCCCCTGACTGGTTGCCGCTGGCGATTCCCCAGCCTGACATGGGGGGAGGGGTGCAGAGGCAGATGGATCCGGGTTGTCTGTAACATGCGACTGCTGCTGATCCACAGAGGTCTGGCTGGCAAATCTCATCTCTTTTTTAAATTTTTCTGCAAACGCTCCACTTTTATCTTTTAATTTCTCCAACAATAAAGACTGTTTCTTTACTTTCTCCTCCATCTCTTGTAGCTCAGGCTTCATGGCCGAACGGTTTTTACTCCAAGCCTGGAAGTACTTGGTTTTGAGGTTTTTATGTTCAGCTTTCAAACATTTTAGTTTCTCCTCTGCTCTTCCCTTCCGACTGCCCGAAAATGTCTGCATACATCTGTACTCTCACCAGGGACTGGACCCACAGTCAGATCCTGCACCACCTCCTCCTCCTCACTAGGCCCCGTATCATCAGGGGGATCTGTCCCAGGGCCTCCCCCAGGATCAGGCATTATTCCTGGGCCAAGCTAGCAGGCAAGGCCCAGGCTTGAAAAAGGCTGGTTCTCTCAGAGAGCTCCTTGGGTGTGTCCTCCTCCTTCTTCCCACTGATCACCAATGTAAGGGACATTCTTCCCACTGATCACCAATGTAAGGAATATTCTTCTCACTGACCACCAATGTAAGGGACATTTTTCTCACTGACCACCAACGTAAGGGACATTCTTCCCACTGACCCCCAATGTAAGGGACATTCTTCCCACTGACCACCAATGTAAGGGACATTCTTCCCACTGACCACCAATGTAAGGGACATTCTTCCCACTGACCACCAATGTAAGGGACATTCTTCCCACTGACCACCAATGTAAGGGACATTCTTCCCACTGACCACCAATGTAAGGGACATTCTTCCCACTGACCACCAATGTAAGGAACATCCGTCCCACTGACCACCAATGTTAGGAGCATTCGTCCCACTGACCACCAATGTAAGGGAGATTCTTCTCACTGACCACCAATGTAAGGGAGATCCTTCCCACTGACCACCAATGTAAGGGACATTCTTCCCACTAATCACTAATGTAAGGGACATTCTTCTCACTGACCACCAATGTAAGGGACATTCTTCCCACTGATCACCAATGTAAGGGACATTCTTCCCACAGATCACCAATGTAAGATACATTCTTCCCACTGATCACCAATGTAAGATACATTCTTCCCACTGATCTCCAATGTAAGGGACATTCGTCCCACTGACCACCAATGTAAGGGAGATTCTTCTCACTGACCACCAATGTAAGGGAGATCCTTCCCACTGACCACCAATGTAAGGGACATTCTTCCCACTAATCACTAATGTAAGGGACATTCTTCTCACTGACCACCAATGTAAGGGACATTCTTCCCACTGATCACCAATGTAAGGGACATTCTTCCCACAGATCACCAATGTAAGATACATTCTTCCCACTGATCTCCAATGTAAGGGACATTCTTCCCACTGACCACCAATGTAAGGGACATTCTTCCCACTGACCACCAATGTAAGGGACATTCTTCCCACTGACCACCAATGTAAGGAACATCCGTCCCACTGACCACCAATGTTAGGAGCATTCGTCCCACTGACCACCAATGTAAGGGAGATTCTTCTCACTGACCACCAATGTAAGGGAGATCCTTCCCACTGATCACCAATGTAAGGGACATTCTTCTCACTGATCACCAATGTAAGGAACATTCTTCCCACTGATCACCAATGTAAGGGACATTCTTCTCACTGACCACCAATGTAAGGGACATTCTTCCCACTGACCACCAATGTAAGGGACATTCTTCCCACTGACCACCAATGTAAGGGACATTCTTCCCACTGACCACCAATGTAAGGAACATCCGTCCCACTGACCACCAATGTTAGGAGCATTCGTCCCACTGACCACCAATGTAAGGGAGATTCTTCTCACTGACCACCAATGTAAGGGACATTCTTCCCACTGACCACCAATGTAAGGAACATCCGTCCCACTGACCACCAATGTTAGGAGCATTCGTCCCACTGACCACCAATGTAAGGGAAATTCTTCTCACTGACCACCAATGTAAAGGACATTCTTCCCACTGATTATGTGTTTCATATTTTTTTTTACTTTTTTTTAGTCCTTTAAGGCTGCATTCACACCTGAGCGGCAAGTAACGCCGCATACGCGGCTTTACTTGCCGCGCTTCGATTTATTTATTTATTTATTTATTTTTTTTTACAAATCTTCCCATTCATGTCTATGGGCGAACGCCAATGTCGCTTGAAAAAAAGGGTCCGGGACTTTTTTTCAGGCGACAGGCGTTCGGCGTCTCAGAGATGTGAACCATCTCTATAGACATGAATGGGAAATTTCCCCTCCAGCGGCACGAGCGTCGCGCGACAGGCGTTTTGCCGCTCAGGTGTGAATGGGCTCTCAAGTAGTTACTGAGGTAGAATAGAATATGGACTGAGAGAAGTTTAATAGATCCAGAAGGAAGGCTGAGGAGAATCCAAAGGCGAGTCCAGACCTGACCTTATATGACTGCCCAGTGACAGGAGAGGTGGTGTGGAGAAAGCCTCTTGAGGGGGTGAGCAGGACGCCCACTAACACACAGCTCCTTTCTCTTATCTGCAAGTAGAGAGTGTCCTGGTCGCCCCTCCCCCCTCAAGAGGTTTTCTCCCCTCCCCCCTCAAGACGTTTTCTCCCCTCCCCCAGGTGTGTGAGGGGGATAATTGCACTGAGGTGAAGGAAGCTATTTAGGGAAAGAATTACCATTACAAACACCTGTATTCACAGACCAAATGAGTTACCTAACCCTTCAAACAAACCTTAATAAATCCACAACCGTACATGCGATCGATACAGCGACTTCACCGTATAAAAGACAAGACCCTTGTGAACGCATCGATATGAAATTTATGTTGATAAACTTAAAAATGTGGCCATGTCAGCAATTTAGAAAAGAGTATCTTTGTGTGTCTTACTAACAAATTTTAAAAGTGCGTTATAATGAAGGTCTATGGGGAAAAATTTGGAACTCTTGTCCTTTAGAAGCTCCAGCAACGAAAAGTAAAATGCGCATCACAAAACTGATCACATCGCCTGAAAGCAGACAAAAATACCTTCCATTTGATATATAAATTGTGTATGACAAGTAGATCTTGTGGGCGTGAGAGCAATTTGTTCCCCCTTTTTTATAGATAATACGATTCTTTTCAAAACTCACACTCTAAAGGTCACATGACTCACTCTGAGCCATGTCCATAGAAAGACTGTTTAATCCATAAAATTTTCTGAAAAAATCACTAAACGTAAATTGCTTTTTCACAAAAACTATAAAAGATTTCGATCTGAAAAGTCATAGCCGGATAGCTGAATATTTTGTGACCGTGGTAAAGTTTGTTTGGTGTCTGTCAGTGAAAGTATGAAGGAGGAGATACATTTTGAACGGCATGAGTTTTGAAGCAGGGAAAAGCATGTTCTCATTGACTTCAATGTTAAAAAAAAGCGACTAAAAGCTTAATATTTTAAAAAGTATAAATAGCACAAAAAAACTTGAAGAAGTCCCATCGTTAGCTAAATGAGATGAACATTTTAAAAGTTGAATGGTCTCAATCGCTGAAAGTATGGCGAAGTTACGCAGAGCCAAAAAACGTACGGAATAATAAAATTAAAATTAAGAACTAGAAAATGCATTTCCTGAGGAAAATACGTGGGAATGCTGAATTGCTAAGCCCGCTCAAATGCCATTCACCATAACCACTACACTATCTTTAGGACATACAAGCAGTGTTCCTTCAGTACTTATAAAGCCTCTCTGATCATTAAAGGTGTTGTAAAGGTAAAATAATTTTCCCTAAATAGCTTCCTTTACCTTAGTGCAGTCCTCCTTTACTTATCTCATCCTTTGATTTTGCTTTTAAATGTCCTTATTTCTTCTGAAAAACCCTCACTTCCTGTTCTTCTGTCTGTAACTCCACACAGTAGTGCAAGGCTTTTTCCCTGGTGTGAAGAAAGCCTCTTGAGGGGGTGAGCAGGACGCCCACTAACCCACAGCTCCTTTATCTGCAAAGTAGAGAGTGTCCTGGTCGCCCCTCCCCCCTCAAGAGGTTTTCTCCCCTCCCCCAGGTGTGTGAGGGGAATATTGCACTGAGGTAAAGGAAGCTATTTAGGGAAAGAATTACCATTACAAACGCTTTTTATCTACACACAAAATAAGTGAAATAACCCTTCAAACAAACCTTAATAAATCCACAACCGTACATGCGATCGATACAGCGACTTCACCGTATAAAAGACAAGACCCTTGTGAACGCATCGATATGAAATTTATGTTGATAAACTTAAAAATGTGGCCATGTCAGCGATTTAGAAAAGAGTGTCGTTGTGCATTTTATTGGCAAAAATTAAATGACGTTTATAATGAAGGCCTATGGGAGAAATGTTGGAACTCTTGTCCTTTCGAAGCTCCAGCAACGATAAGTAAAATGCGCATCACAAAACTGATCACATTGCCTGAAAGCAGACAAAAATACCTTCCATTTGATATATAAATTGTGTATGACCAGTAGATCTTGTGGGCGTGAGAGCAATTTGTTCCCCCTTTTTTATAGATAATACGATTCTTTTCAAAACTCACACTCTAAAGGTCACATGACACACTCTAAGCCAGCTCCATAGACACGCAGTGTAATCGATAAAATTTTCTGAAAAAATCACTAAACGTAAATTGCTTTTTCACAAAAACTATAAAAGATTTCAATCTGAAAAGTCATAGCCGGATAGCTGAATATTTTGTGACCGTGGTAAAGTTTGTTTGGTGTCTGTCAGTGAAAGTATGAAGGAGGAGTTACATTTTGAATCACGTACGTTTTTAAGCAGGAATAAGCATGTTCTCATTGACTTCAATGTTAAAAAAAAGCGACTAAAAGCTTAATATTTAAAAAAATATAAATAGCACAAAAAAACTTGAAGAAGTCCCATCGTTAGCTGAATGAGATGAACATTTTAAAAGTTGAATGGTCTCAATCGCTGAAAGTATGGCGAAGTTACGCAGAGCCAAAAAACGTACGGAATAATAAAATTAAGACATAATAAGAATAATAAAAAACGAATAACAATACTGGGAATGCTTATTAAAGCATTCCCACTAATAATAAAAAACGAATAACAATACTGGGAATGCTTATTAAAGCATTCCCACTAATAAAAAACGAATAACAATACTGGGAATGCTTATTAAAGCATTCCCACTAATAATAAAAAACGAATAACAATACTGGGAATGCTTATTAAAGCATTCCCACTAATTAAGAATAACTAGAAAATGCATTTCCTGAGGAAAATACGTGGGAATGCTGAGTAGCTGAATTGCTAAGCCCGCACAAATGCCATTCACCATAACCACTATACTATCTTTAGGACATACAAGCAGTGTATCTTCAGTACTTATAAATCCTCTCTTTGATCATTAAAGGTGTTGTAAATGTAAAATAATTTTCCCTAAATAGCTTCCTTTAGTGCAGTCCTCCTTTACTTACCTCATCCTTTGATTTTGCTTTTAAATGTCCTTATTTCTTCTGAGAAACCCTCACTTCCTGTTCTTCTGTCTGTAACTCCACACAGTAATGCAAGGCTTTTTCCCTGGTGTGGAGAAAGCCTCTTGAGGGGGGAGTGAGCAGGACCCCCACTAACACACAGCTCCTTTCTCTAATCTGCAAAGTATGTGTCCTGGTCGCCCCTCCCCCCTCAAGAGGTTTCCCCCCCCCAGGTGTGTGAGAGGGAATATTGCACTGAGAAAGAATTACCATTACAAACGCCTTTTAATTCACACACCAAATGAGATACCGAACCCTTCAAACAAACCTTAATAAATCCACAACCGTACATGCGATTGATACAGCGACTTCACCGTTTTAAAGACAAGACCCTTGTGAACGCATCGATATGAAATTTATGTTGATAAACTTAAAAATGTGGCCATGTCAGCGATTTAGAAAAGAGTGTCATTGTGCGTTTTATTGGCAAAAATTAAATGCCATTTAGAATGAAAGTCTATGGGAAATTTTTTGGAACTCTTGTCCTTTCAAAGCTCCAGCAACGAAAAGTAAAGTGCATATCACAAAACTGAAAGCATTCCCACTAATTAATAAGAATAATAAAAAACGAATAACAATACTGGGAATGCTTATTAAAGCATTCCCACTAATTAAAACTAGAAAATGCATTTCCTGAGGAAAATACATGGGAATGCTGAATAGCTGAATTGCTAAGCCTGCACAAATGCCATTCATCATAACCACTATACTATCTTTAGGACATACAAGCAGTGTTCCTTCAGTACTAATAAAGACTCTATTTGATCATTAAAGGTGTTGTAAAGGTACAATAATTTTCCCTAAATAGCTTCTTTTACCTTTGTGCAGTCCTCCTTTACTTATCTCATCCTTTGATTTTGCTTTTAAATGTCCTTATTTCTTCTGAGAAACCCTCACTTCCTGTTCTTCTGTCTGTAACTCCACACAGTAATGCAAGGCTTTGCAAGGTGTGGAGAAAGCCTCTTGAGGGGGAGGGAGTGAGCAGGACGCCCACTAACACACAGCTCCTTTCTCGTATCTGCACAGCTCCTTTCTCGTATCTGCAAAGTAGAGAGTGTCCTGGTCGCCCCTCCCCCCTCAAGAGGTTTTCTCCCCCCCCCAGGTGTGTGAGGGGATAATTGCACTGAGGTAAAGGAAGCTATTTAGGGAAACAAATACCATTACAAATGCCTTTATTCACAGACCAAATGAGTGACCTAACCCTTCAAACAAACCTTAATAAATCCACAACCGTACATGCGATCGATACAGCGACTTCACCGTTTCAAAGACAAGACCCTTGTAAACACATCGATATGAAATTTATGTGCAAGTGAAAGGAGTCTGCGCTGTGAAAATACATTGAAAAAGGGCACAAGGCTAGGAAATGGGTGTGGGAAAGGGGCACGGTAAGTGAAAAAGTGTTAGCTAAATAACAATGACACACCTAGACAGCAATAAACATCTCCAATTGGTAAACTGATGGTAACACATAAACGGCAAAGTATAGTCCAGGAAAGACAAAATTAATTTAGGAAGTCCAGTACTGGAAAATAAAGATAAAAATAAAAATAACAGTAAATTCCTCAAGGAAGGGAACAGATGAGGAGAGACCCAGCAGCCAATTCTGTGAAAGAAGTCAAGCCGTCACCCAAGAACAACACGCACACCTCAGGTGGTCCCAGCAGCTCACCTCATGGCTACCAGATATAGCCTAGCCAGCTGCTTTCACGCGGAGTCCAAATGAAGGTAGAATGTTCTTAAAGTCCCAGGATCAGGCACCACATACGGGGAGAGGATACACAACAATATATAGTGTGATACTGATATGAAAGGGGAGCCAAAAACGCCTGCACTCTATGCACTTACATAAAGTAAAGGTACAAGGGCTTATCTCCACGAGCGGCGAGCTCGTCAGTGTCCTCCTTTTCCTCTCACTGGGAGTCCGCTTGGTCTTAGGCTGATGGTGCTCAGAGGCTTGGGTGATATCATTCACGGCTACCAGATATAGCCTAGCCAGCTGCTTTCACGCGGAGTCCAAATGAAGGTAGAAGGTTCTTAAAATCCCGGGATCAGACACCACATACGGGGAGAGGATACACAACAATATATAGTGTGATACTGATATAAAGGGGAGCCAAAACACGCCTGCACTCTATGCACTTACATAAAGTAAAGGTAAAGGGCTAATCTCCACGAGCGGCGAACTCGTCAGTGTCCTCCTTTTCCTCTCACTGGGAGTCCGCTTGGTCTTAGGCTGATGGTGCTCAGAGGCTCGGGTGATATCACAGAAAACAAAAAAGGTGGTACATCGCGTAATCCAGTAAAAAGGATTTATTTAAAACAACTTAAAAACACTCACATAGACGATGGAGGAACGAATACAGCATCCACGAGTGGCGAACTCGTCAGCCGTCCGTCAGGTGCTTTGGTTGTCCAGCGCTCCAATCCCAACGCGTATCATCACACCACGTGACTTCATCAGTGGATGACGCTGGTATTCTAGCTCCAGATTTTATAGTCTTAGCGATTAGACATTCGGCGGCCATGAATGTCTAATCGCTAAGACTATAAAATCTGGAGCTAGAATACCAGCGTCATCCCCTGATGAAGTCACGTGGTGTGATGATACGCATTGGGATTGGAGCGCTGGACAACCAAAGCACCTGACGGACGGCTGACGAGTTCGCCACTCGTGGATGCTGTATTCGTTCCTCCATCGTCTATGTGAGTGTTTTTAAGTTGTTTTAACCACTTAGCAACCACCTGCCGAAAAATAACGGCGGCAAGGTGGTTGCTTAACTCTGGGATCACGTTATATAACGTGATTCCAGAGTCGCGCTCCCGCGCGCCCCCTGGGGCGCGCACACGGGAATGTCCGTGACCGCCGGGTCCAGAGGACCCGGCGGGTCACGGATCACGGTAAATCGCCGCTGATAGCGGCGGTTTACCACGTGATCGCGCCGTCCAATGACGGCGCGATCAGATGTAAACAGACCGGCGTCATTTGATGACGCCGGTTCCTCCCTCCTCTCTCTGTACCGATCGGTACAGTGTGAGAGGAGAGGGGAGGGAGCGGATGGCAGCGCCAGTGCTGCGGGCTGGATCTGTGACAAATGTAGTCACAGATCCATCCCTCCCTGCTCAGCCATCCCTGCTGCACATACTCTGCAATGCTGGGCAATACTCTGGGGGGGCAACACTCTGGGGGGGCAACACTCTGGGGGGCAATACTCTGGGCATACTCCGCAATACTCTGGGCATACTCCGCAATACTCTGGGCATACTCCGCAATACTCTGGGCATACTCCGCAATACTCTGGGGGGCAATACTCCGCAATACTCTGGGCATACTCTGCAATACTCTGGGCATACTCTGCAATACTCTGGGCATACTCTGCAATACTCTGGGCATACTCTGCAATACTCTGGGCATACTCTGCAATACTCTGCAATACTCTGGGCATACTCCGCAATACTCTGGGCATACTCCGCAATACTCTGGGCATACTCCGCAATACTCTGGGCATACTCTGCAATACTCTGGGCATACTCTGCAATACTCTGGGCATACTCTGCAATACTCTGGGCATACTCCGCAATACTCTGGGCATACTCCGCAATACTCTGCAATACTCTGGGCATACTCTGGGCATACTCCGCAATACTCTGGGCATACTCCGCAATACTCTGGGCATACTCTGGGCATACTCCGCAATACTCTAGGCATACTCTGCAATACTCTGGGCATACTCTGCAATACTCTGGGCATACTCTGCAATACTCTGGGCATACTCCGCATACTCTGGGCATACTCTGCAATACTCTGGGCATACTCTGCAATACTCTGGGCATACTCCGCAATACTCTGCAATACTCTGGGCATACTCTGGGCATACTCCGCAATACTCTGGGCATACTCCGCAATACTCTGGGCATACTCTGGGCATACTCCGCAATACTCTGGGCATACTCTGCAATACTCTGGGCATACTCTGGGCATACTCCGCAATACTCTGGGCATACTCTGCAATACTCTGGGCATACTCTGCAATACTCTGGGCATACTCCGCAATACTTTGGGCATACAGCGCCCCTGTCCCCGTGAGCTCGCATGCAGAAGCGAACGCATACGCAAGTCCCGCCCACATATGAAAACGGTGTTCAAACCACACATGTGAGGTATCGCTGCGAACGTTAGAGCGAGAGCAATAATTTTGGCCCTAGACCTCTTCTCCAACTAAAATGATGTAACCAGTAAAAATATTTAAAGCGTCACCTATGGGGATTTTTAAGTCGCAAAGTTTGGCGCCATTCCATGTGGCCACGCTGTGTAAAAGTCCCACACATGGGGTATCGCCATACTCGGGAGGAATAGCAGAATGTGTTTTGGGGTGTAATTTGCGGTATGCATATCCTGTGTGTGAGAAATAACCTGCTAATATGAAAATTTTGTGGAAAGAAAATAAAAATGAAAAAAATCTTGATTTTGCAAAGAATTGTGGGAAAAATTACAACTTCAAAAAACTCACAATGCCTCTTTCTAAATACCTTGGAATGTCTTCTTTCCAAAAAGGGGTCATTTGGGGGATATTTGTACTTTTCTGGCATGTTAGGGTCTCAAGAAATGAGAGAGGCTGTCAGTACATCAGATGTGATCAAATTGATCAATTTTCAGTAATTGGTACCATAGCTTTTAGACCCTATAACTTTCACCCCGACTAAATAATATCTAAATTTTTTTTGTTTTGTTACCAAAGATATGTAGCAGTATACATTTTAGGCCAAGTTTATGGAGAAAAATTACTTTTTTGCAAAATGTTATAATAGAAATGAAGAAAAATTAATTTTTTTACAAAATTTTCGTTCTTTTTTCATTTATAGTGAAAAAAATAAAAACCGCAGAGGTGATAAAATACCACCAAAAGAAAGCTCTATTTGTGGGAAAAAAAGGACAAAAATTTCATTTGGTTATAGTGTTGTATGACTGAGTTATTGTCATTCAAAATGTGAGAGCACCGAAAGCTGAAAATTGGTCTGGTTATTAAGTGGGTTTAAGTGCCCAGTAGTCAAGTGGTTAAATAAATCCTTTTTACTGGATTACGCGATGTACCACCTTTTTTGTTTTCTGTGATATCACCCGAGCCTCTGAGCACCATCAGCCTAAGACCAAGTGGACTCCCAGTGAGAGGAAAAGGAGGACACTGACGAGTTCGCCGCTCGTGGAGATTAGCCCTTTACCTTTACTTTATGTAAGTGCTTAGAGTGCAGGCGTGTTTTGGCTCCCCTTTATATCAGTATCACACTATATATTGTTGTGTATCCTCTCCCCGTATGTGGTGTCTGATCCCGGGATTTTAAGAACCTTCTACCTTCATTTGGACTCCGCGTGAAAGCAGCTGGCTAGGCTATATCTGGTAGCCGTGAGTGATATCACCCAAGCCTCTGAGCACCATCAGCCTAAGACCAAGCGGACTCCCAGTGAGAGGAAAAGGAGGACACTGACGAGCTCGCCGCTTGTGGAGATAAGCCCTTGTACCTTTACTTTATGTAAGTGCATAGAGTGCAGGCGTTTTTGGCTCCCCTTTCATATCAGTATCACACTATATATTGTTGTGTATCCTCTCCCCGTATGTGGTGCCTGATCCTGGGACTTTAAGAACATTCTACCTTCATTTGGACTCCGCGTGAAAGCAGCTGGCTAGGCTATATCTGGTAGCCATGGGTGAGCTGCTGGGACCACCTGAGGTGTGCGTGTTGTTCTTGGGTGACGGCTCGACTTCTTTCACAGAATTGGCTGCTGGGTCTCTCCTCATCTGTTCCCTTCCTTGAGGAATTTACTGTTATTTTTATTTTTATCTTTATTTTCCAGTACTGGACTTCCTAAATTAATTTTGTCTTTCCTGGACTATACTTTGCCGTTTATGTGTTACCATCAGTTTACCAATTGGAGATGTTTATTGCTGTCTAGGTGTGTCATTGTTATTTAGCTAACACTTTTTCACTTACCGTGCCCCTTTCCCACACCCATTTCCTAGCCTTGTGCCCTTTTTCAATCTATTTTCACAGCGCAGACTCCTTTCACTTGCACATATATTTCCTTGTGTCTATTGAGGTAGACTCTTCTAGTGTTTGCAACAGTGCTCCCAACCCTCTCCCTTTCCCCCTCATCCACTATTTCACAGACAGCGCGGGAGTATCACTTTATTCACGATATGAAATTTATGTTGATAAACTTAAAAATGTGGCCATGTCAGCGATTTAGAAAAGAGTGTCTTTGTGTGTCTTACTAACAAATTTTAAAAGTCGGTTATAATGAAGGCCTATGGGAGAAATCTTAGAACTCTTGTCCTTTAGAAGCTCCAGCAACGAAAAGTACAATGCGCATCACAAAACTGATCACATTGCCTGAAAGTAGACAAATATACCTACAATTTGATATATAAATTGTGTATGACAAGTAGATCTTGTGGGCGTGAGAGCAATTTGTTCCCCCTTTTTTTAAAGATAAGGTCTTCTTTACTCCTCTATCACTCTAATGATCACATGACACACTCTGAGCCAGGTCCATAGGAAGACTGTATAATCCATAACATTTTCTGAAAAAATTAATTAAATAAAACGAATAACAATACTGGGAATGCTTATTAAAGCATTCCCACTAATAATAAAAAACGAATAACAATACTGGGAATGCTTATTAAAGCATTCCCACTAATAAAAAACGAATAACAATACTGGGAATGCTTATTTAACCACTTCCTTACTGGGCATGTAAACCCCCTTCCTGACCAGGTGAAATTTCAGCTTGCAGCACTGCGTCGCTTTAACTGACAATTGCGCGGTCGTGCGATATGGCTCCCAAACAAAATTGGCGTCCTTTTTTCCCCACAAATAGAGCTTTCTTTTGGTGGTATTTGGTCACCTCTGTGGTTTTTATTTTTTGCGCTATAAACAAAAAACGACGACAATTTTGAAAAAAAATACAATATTTTGTACTTGTTGCTATAAAAAAATAGCCCAATTTAAAAAAAAAAAATCAGTTTAGGGCGATACGTATTCTTCTACATATTTTTGGTAAAAAAAAATAAAAAATCGCAATAAGCGACTGGTTTGCGCAAAAGTTATAGCGCCTACAAAATAAGGGACAGAATTATTATTTTTTATTATTTATTTTTTTACTAGTAATGGCGGCGATCTGCGATTTTTATTGCGACTGCGACATCATGGCGAACACATCGGACACTTTTGACACATTTTTGGCACCATTCACATTTATACTGCAATCAGTGCTATAAATATGCACTAATTACTGTATAAATGTGACTGGCAGGGAAGGGGTTAACACTAGGGGGTGAGGAAGGGGTTAATGTTTATCCTGCATTGTGTTCTAACTGTGGGGGGAGGGGGGTGACTGGGGGGGTGACCGATCTGTGTCCCTATGTATAAGGAACACAGATCGGTCTGCTCTCTCCAGTGACAGGACGCTGTCATTGTGAGAGCCGGCAATGAGAAATGATCTCATATGTTTACATATGAGATCATCTCTCATTGGCTGCACAGATCGCATCGCAAACGGCCACTCTGATTGGCCGTTCATGGCGATCTGTGATTGGCTGTGTCCGAGGGACACAGCCAGTACACAAGTTCCCCGCTGCGCGCTCGGGAGCGCGCGCTGGGAACACAGAAAGAGGCTGCCGTGAAAACACGGCAGCCCGGAGAATTAGAACCACCCTGCGGCCGCATATAGTCGTACGGCCGTAGGGAAGTGGTTAAGCATTCCCACTAATAATAAAAAACGAATAACAATACTGGGAATGTTTATTAAATCATTCCCACTAATTACCCAGATCCAAATCCTGTCTGTTGAGGATTGTGGATAACATCCCCTCAGGGGACAATCAGAAGCAGCCCATTGCTAGGGCTCCATTTCAGGCCCGCAGGCTGATCCTTTGACACTGAAAGGCAATTGACCCTCCAACGCTGAAGGAGTGGTTGGCTCAAATGGGAGACATGCTTCAGTTAGAAAAGTATATCTGTCAACATAGGGAAAAATGTGATAAACTATGGTCACCCTGGCTGGATACTCCTGGCCTCTCTCCTGTAGACCTGGTGGTGTTGAATAGGCTGCTGCTTTAATATGCTCTACTATGAGGGCGGTGGGTCTGGGATAGGGGGGGAATGTTATATATACATTGGTGTAAGGGGCAGATTCACTAGATGTGCTATGTGTGAAACGTGCTTGGGGGTGACAGTAACTTGTATCCTTTGCAGAGGAATACTAAGCGAATGTTGTGCTGATTAAACCACTGTACATTCTGATTCCAGATTCTGTGACGGTTGTTATTTTTTTTTTTTTAATGCTTGCAGATAGTTGCTGATGCTTTTTTGTTCAATGTACTGTTATTTGTTTATGTTTCAATAAAAACTTTCTTTGAGAAAAAAAAAGGTTATTTTCCAAACTTTGTGGCTTTTTAAATCACAATTAGTGTCTGTGTTTAAATAGTCTATGCGTTTGTTAGCTCTCACATGGATGCACTAAGCAGGCTAGACACTGAGCCATGAGAGGGTAGAAAATAATAGTCAAAAGACCTACGTAACAAGTTAATGAAACTTTACAAAGAAATGAAAAAGGATATAAAACCAAAGTTTTTTGATCAGTCTTTTGATCAGGGCAATTTGGGTGATTTCTGTTATTATGATTTAAAAAGGATCAAAAAAATAGATGTGATAATAAATGGCTTCTTCTGATTGCTATCCTTAAATAAAAGATTTTTTTTGGCATGATCAGTCATATTTTCATTATTAACTGCTTGCCGACCTGCCGCCGTCATTTTACTGCAGCAGGTCAGCTCTCCTGGGCGAGAGCCCGTAGCTCTACGTCGGCACTTCTGCGGCCACTAGGGGGCACGTGCGCGCCGACGGCCGGCATGTGCGCGCCGCTGCCCCCCGCTCGCCCCCGAGTCCCATGCCCGGCGGGCTTGATCGCCACCGGGCACATGCGATCGCTCGTTACAGACCGAGGACCGGGAGCTATGTGTGTAAACACAAAGCTCACGATCCTGTCAGCGGGGGAAACGCTGATCTTCTGTTCATACAATGTAAGAACAGAAGATCAGTGATTTCCCCTAGAGAGTCCACCCCCCATACAGTTAGAACACACCCAGGGACATACTTAACCGCTTCCCTGGCATTGATCGCTAAAAAATGGTCCCAAAAATGTGTTAAAAAAGTGTCCGAAGTGTCCGCCATAATGTTGCAAAACGATGATCACCGCCATTACTAGTAAAAAATGTTTTTTTTATAAAAATGCCATAAAACTACCCCCTATATTGTATATGCTATAACTTTTGCGCTTTGCGATTTTTTTCCCCGAAAAATATGTAGAAGAATACGTATCGACCTAAACTGAGGGAAAAAAATGTTTTTTTATATATTTTTGGGGGATATTTATTATAGCAAAAAGTAAAAAATATTGCATTTTTTTTAAATAGTCGCTCTATTTTTGTTTATAGGGAAAAAAATAAAAACCGCAGATGATCAAATACCACCAAAAGAAAGCTCTATTTGTGGGAAAAAAAGGACGCCAATTTTGTTTGGGAGCCACGTCATACGACCGCGCAATTATCAGTTAAAGCAACGCAGTGCCGAATCACAAAAAGTGCTCTGGTCATTGGGCAGCAATATGGTCCGGGGGTTAAGTGGTTAATGCCAAAATTTCACAAGTTCTGCCAGGAAATGCAAAATTTGAGCAACACTGTGTGTGTGTATATATATATATATATATATATATAAGAAGGCCAGTAAGGTGGCCTGAGTTTATGGGAGGAGCCCGGAGGGTATTTAAGCAGCCCACTCACACATGCTCTTTGTCGGTTCAGTGTGCAGTACTACACGTCACTGGGCCGACTCTTTCCAGCTCACCTCATGTCCGTGAGTCTGCGCATTCAATCGCATTCGACATCGCAAGTGCATTGCGGCTTCTTCTTACTGTTGCAGGTTGTATTCAAACCTTTTGTATCTTGTGCAATCTTGCAATTCGTTTTGCTTTCTACCCTGCATTTCTTTTGTAAAAATCTGCCTCTGACTTATTGTTGCTCATGTTCTAACATCTTAGTTACAAGCTTGGTACATTTGTAACTTCCTCCTGCCAAACAAACTATGTATTTGTATATTCAGTGCTTGCTGTCTCATTCATTTGGAGATTAGCATATATTCTTTGTATGGGTTCTTTGGCAGATTGAGGTGGTAATTGAACTCATCTGCTGCCTTTTCTGCACTTGATTAGCCTGGGGGGATGGGTGGCTGGTAGGTGTTCGGTTTCACAGCAAGGAGTAGCATACACTATACAACCAATTCACAGCAGATTTGTTCAACACTCCTTACTTTCGATTCGTATCGGATTTGTTTCATGCATTTTACAACTGTTTTGTATCAGTCATTTCTCTTTATAACCGTTTTGTATCAGTCATTTCTCTTTACAACCGTTTTGTATCAGTCATTTCTCTTTATAACCGTTTTGTATCAGTCATTTCTCTTTACAACCGTTTTGTATCAGTCATTTCTCTTTATAACCGTTTTGTATCAGTCATTTCTCTTTACAACCGTTTTTGTATCAGTCATTTCTCTTTATAACCGTTTTGTATCAGATACATTGCATACTTTCCACCATTGCCATTCTATGTTTCCCCCATGCCGTGCGTTTTAATTTCCGCAGCGGAACTTACGAATTGTTTGTTCACGGTTCTTCTCTCTCATTTATTTACCAAAGTTATTGCCTGTGCGTCATGCATGGCGCCACACCACACCACGCCACACTCTTCGGATGTGTTGCACATCCACTCCAGTCCAAGCAAACCCAGTTGCATGTTCACTGTCCCAGGTAGGATTCGTTAGCTTGTTTGTCATGTCAAAATTCGTGGCCACTCATGGTGTCATTCGCATCATATGCTCGGTTCCCACAGTGAAGCTTATAAAATTTTCGTACGCACTTCTCGTGTTCTATTTTCTACACCAAACCTTGTTTTGCCCCATGCATGGCGTCGCGCTACACCTTTCCTACATGTTACACTCCAGCCACAGTCCGCCGCAAACTCGCTCGCATGGCCCACTGTCGCAAGTGAAATTTGTTACTACATTCTTTATGTCCTATCAATTTGCTACCATTTGTTGTCTTCCATATCGTTCATTAGTGGCCCCTATGGAACCTACGATTCAAACAGGCGTTGTCCTCTACCTTATACTGCTTGCTTAAGGTACAAACAAACCAGGTGTTTCTATCCTTTCTCAGTAACCCAATTCTTATTGATTGAGACCTTGCAACCATGCAAATCATCTCAACAGCCTGACACCCTTGTTAAGACCCTTGCAACACATGACCTTTACAAAACGCAAAATAAAAAAAAAATATATATAAAAACGCAAAAAAAAAAAAACGCAAAAAAAAACAACCTTTGCCACCACGCAATCTCAGCCCCTCGGCAACCTGACACCTGTTGAGACCATTGCAACCACGCAAAATTGTCTCAGCAGCCTAACACCCTTGTTGAGACCCTTGCAAACGCAATATCGTCTCAGCAGCCCCACACTGATTGAGATCCGTGCAACCACGCAAAATCAGCCTGACACCCTTGTTAAGACCCTTGCAACACATGACCTTTACAAAACGCAAAATAAAATAAAAAATGAATAAATATAAAAACACAAAAAACAAAAACAAAAAAAAACGCAAAAAAAAAAACCTTTGCCACCACGCAATCTCAGCCCCTCGGCAACCTGACACCTGTTGAGACCGTTGCAACCACGCAAAATCGTCTCAGCAGCCTGACACCCTTGTTGAGACCCTTGCAAACACAATATCGTCTCAGCAGCCCTCACACTCATTGACATCCTTGCAACCACTCGTATATCGTCTCAGCAGCCTGACAGCCTTAAGACCCTTGCAACACATGACCCTTACAAAAAAAAAAGATATATAAAAACGCAAAAGAAAAAAGAAAAAAAAAGCAAAATTAAATATTAAAGTGCAAAAAATAAATAAAAAACTTTGCCACCACACAATCTCGGCCCAGCAACCTGACACCTGTTTAGACCATTGCAACCACGCAAAATCGTCTTAGCAGCCCTACATTCATCAAGGCACTTGCAACCACGCAAAACTGTCTCGGCAGCCTCACACCATTGTTGAGACCCTTGCAAACGCAATACCGTCCCAGCAGCCCCACATTCATCAAGGCCCTTGCAACCACGCAATACCGTCTCGGCAGCCTCACACCATTGTTGAGACCCTTGCAAACGCAATACCGTCTCAGCAGCCCCACACTCATCGAGAGCCTTGCAACCACACAATACCGTCTCGGGCAACCTCCCACTCATCAAAGACCTTTGTGACCACGCTGTCTCGCCCCAGCAACATGGCATTCATTGAGACCCTTGCAGCCAGAAAAATGGGTGTTTTTCAGCCGCCCCTGATCTCTCCTCTATGTTGTCTTACCAGTGCGTCTGCACAGGATCCCCAATCACTCCTCTATGTTATATTATCAGTACATGTACACAGGATCATTTATAGTCATTTCTAGGCAGTTGAGTTTAGAAACCTTCTCGAGAAAAAAAAAATGGGTTCAGACGGATGTTCAAAGGCATTCGAAACGCCGATGCCTGTAACAGCTTGTAAACACAGCCAGATGTGGTAACTCATGTTTACCAGCGTTTCATTTACAGTAGTTTTTATAAAAATAAAAAAAGGGGGGGACATATTGTCTCAGCAACTTGACACTCATTTGAGACCCTTGCAAAATGTAATATCATCTCAGCTACCTCACACTCGTCTAGACCTTTGCAACCACACAATCTCGTCTCAGCAACCTAACGCCCATTCAGACCTTTGCAGCCATACAAAGTCGTCTTAGCAAACTGACACTCATTTGTCACCATTGCAAACGCAATATCATCTCAGCAACCTGACACCCGTTCAGACCTTTGCAGCCATACATAGTCATCTCAGCAGCCCGACACTCACTTGAGACCATTGCAAACGCAACATCGTCTCAGCAACCCCTCACTTATTGAGACCCGTGCAACCACACAAGGCCATCTCAAAACAAACCTCATAATCATCGAGACCTTTGCAACCACGCAATATCGTCTCAGCAAAAAAGACTGAGACCCTTGCAACCACACAATATTGTTTGCAGCAGTATAAAACACTTTGCAGCACGCACCTACGTGCAAACCCGAATACAAACTAAACTTGCAAACACACCTCAGTGACAATCAGCCAAACAAACACACAGTGGCACCCAGTTGGCCATTCATCTTTAGTGGCACGCGGGCCACTCATCTTTTCCCTGTCTTTTTCCCTGCACTTAGTTCAGGTTTTCCATCCAGCACCAGCAAGTGCACGTTGGTCTGCGAGTGCACGTTGGTCTGCGAGTGCACGTTGGTCTGCGAGTGCACGTTGGTCTGCGAGTGCACGTTGGTCAGCGAGGGCACGTTGGTCAGCGAGGGCACGTTGGTCAGCGAGGGCACGTATATCGTCTTGTTGAGCACCTGTGTATTGTCTTGATTTTTTCACACCAATGCAAGATCCAGTCCAAGTTCTCAAACTAGACCAAGCATCAGTAGCAGACTTAGCTATGTGGGACAACTTCCCCACCTGATAGAACAGCATTTCAATCTTCATCCCGGCAGTGTCAGCCGAGCCACCACAGGCTTTTGCGTGCATTTTCGTCAGCCACTGGTTCTCCAAACCTTGGCCCCCAGAAATTCTCTTAAATTTCTGCTTCACCCAGTCTTCATCACGTCTCGTGCTGTACCCCATTGTGGCAGCTGCCCAGGTTTGGGGCCACACTTGAACTGGACAGACAGTGTTCTTCACCACAGACAATCAGGCCACAGCCGACAATTAAGGTAGATCAAGCCTCTCCCCATCACGTCCTTCTTGCGCAGGCTCGCGCAGCTGTCACTCCGTCACCAGTTTAATATCTTCTGTAGTCATATTCCAGGCAAATGCAAAATCGCAGCTGATGCTCTGTCCCATTCTAACCTTATTTGTTTTTCCAGCAAGAGCCTGGAGCTGACCAAATAACCATCCCTGTCCCACCCTGGTCATTGCTGACGATGGACTGAAGTAGCATCTCACCAACTCAACCCAGCTTATTAACCACTCCTTGGCATGCAACACACTGAAGGCCTATCACACTGCTTGGAACACTAACTGCTAATTTTTGGCCACTTGCCTCGGAGCAGCAATAGGCAACGTTAGACACGTCCTAGCCTTCATATCGTATTGCCACGCGCAGCTGACCCTTTCTCACAATACTATCACGCCATATCTAGATGGCGTCCAGCATTTCCTGTCCCTGCAGGACCCTAGTAAACTGTCAGTATGCTCGAGCCCATGCAGTCAAGTCCCTCCTACAGAGCATACAGAAGCACCAACCTGTAGTCAGTGGCAAGCGCCTATCTTTGAAGAGTGCCCTTTTTAGGGACATGTCTGAAATCCTTACTCGTTCCCCATTTAGGGCCTTGCCCAGCATAGTCATCCTAGCAGCCATCTACCAGGCCTTCTACGGTTCCCTACGACCTAGTGAATTTACAGTCAGTGGCTCCGGCAGTCAGACACTGCTCCGACTCCACCCGACTCGCTTTCGAACCCCTACACTCTCAGTCTGCAAACGCAACAAACCAGCCCCGGGGGTTGACATCAACCTGTTTCAGACTAACAATGCCTGACGCCCAGTGACGGTGCTTGACCGACTACTGCTCCATCTACCCAGCCAATCTGATTGTAGCTCGTTGCTACCCTTTCTAAACCAGCTCCCTGAGTGGCAGCCAGTTTGTCAAGCATGTCAGAATCCTAAGCAACTTGGGCTTCAAATCCCTGTCTGTTCTCAGGACATTCTTTCCGAATTAGAGCAGCCTCAACTGCCTCCCAACAGGGAGTACCAGACCACGTAATCAAGATACCAGGCTGATGGGAAGTCTCCTTGTTTTGCCACATACATCCCAAATCCTCAGGAAGGAATGGCACAAGCCTTTACCAAGGTGGCTCAATAAATACAAGAAATCAATATAAGCTATTTCCCTATCTGAGTCTTTTGCCCCCTTTTCTTGGCATACTGACCAGACCACCAAGGCACACTTCAGGTCTATTTATGTTGTAAGTCTTGTCGCGTGTTTATGTGATCCACATCACTCTCAGTCAGAGGGCCACGACCATAAATAAGAAGGCCAGTAAGGTGGCCTGAGTTTATGGGAGGAGCCCGGAGGGTATTTAAGCAGCCCACTCACACATGCTCTTTGTCGGTTCAGTGTGCAGTACTACACGTCACTAGGCCGACTCTTTCCAGCTCACCTCATGTCCGTGAGTCTGCGCATTCAATCGCATTCGACACCCTCCCGCCCTTCCCCTTTTCAGGGCACTTCTCAGCATATCCTTCTTCAATTAACTACCCATTACTTACTTTGGGTATGCCCCCTTTTCTTGGCATACTGACCAGACCACCAAGGCACACTTCAGGTCTATTTATGTTGTAAGTCTTGTCGCCTGTTTATGTGATCCACATCACTCTCAGTCAGAGGGCCACGACCATAAATATATATATATATATATATATATATCTCAAATCTTTTTTCAGCTTTCCCTTCCTGGCAGTGTTGACTCGTATGGGCTGGATAACATAGCATTCCTTGTGTATTGCTTTTAGTACTGCATGGGTACAGTATGCCTGTGGGATAGACAAGATACAAACTCTATGTAAAGTGTAATTTTCTCTATATGATGGATGATATGGAATTAATTGTATATGCTAAAATGTTTGTAACAGAAACATCTTATTTTATAAAAACATTTAGCACATACAATTACATACATATAGCATTAAAAGTGTATAAACACTTCACTCCACAAATACAAAATACTATTTAAAAAGTAATCAATCGACTGTGTTTTCATTTTATGGACACTTGGGGTTGATTTACTAAAACTGGAGAGTGCAAAATGCAGCTGTACATGGCAGCCAATCAGCTTCTAACGTCAGCTTGTTAATTTAATCTTTTGACAAAAAAAAAACAACAACCTGGAAGCTGATTCGCTTCTAAGCAGACTGGCACCAGATTTTGCACTCTCCAGTTTTAGTAAATCAATCCCACTGTTTCATTCGCACAGTATAGACATCTTACATTTGTGATCACTTTCTAATTAGCATTTGTGGAGTGATGTGTTTATAATTTTTTTTATGTTGATATAGAGCTGTATACAGTAAGGATTTTTATATTATTATGATGTAAAAATATGTATGTACAGGTGCTGTTGTTTTTTTTAGCATTAAAGCGGATCTCCCACGCCAAATCCAATTTTTGTTTAGGTGTCATTTAAATTCTTAATAGCGCTGCATTGCTACACTCACTGTTCTGATGTCCCACGGCCGCTCCGCTGTCATATGGTCCGAAATGTTTAGTTATATTCTGCTTCTCTTAGGTTTGGGCATGAAACCCCCATAAGCAGGAACTTCCTGGTTGCGGTGGATGCGGGAGGCGTAGAAACGAAAAGTTACCGCCCCGTTGTGATAACACAGCCTCCTCTTACACAGCGTCAGAAGACCATCTGATCATCATTCATCGGACTAGCAAGGTACTTACTCTGTGTTAAAATTATATGTCTTAAAGTAAACATTCCTAATCATTTGTGTGTGTATTTATTAATGTCTATTTAAATTAAATATTATTTAAAAATCTAATCTAATATGTATAT
>CM056054.1:86525294-86547794 GCA_029574335.1 Rana kukunoris | reverse complement strand
CAAATATAGAAAAATATAAACTGTGTGTGTGTAATATATATATATATTACACACAGTAAATATATGTATATACACTCAAACATTTTTTATTTGAGTAGGATAGAATAAATAAAAAATAGATAGATATATATATCTATCTCTATCTACAGTACAGACCAAAAGTTTTGACACACCTTCTCATTCCAAGAGTTTACTTTATTTTCATGACTGTGAAAAGTGTAGAGTCACACTGAAGGCATCACAACTATGAATGTAACACATGTGGAATTATATACATAACCAAAAAATGTGAAACCACTGAAAATATGTCCATATCCTATGTTTTTCAAATTAGCCACCTTTTACTTTGATTACTGCTTTGCACACTCTTGGCATCCTCTTGTCACCTGAAATGGTCTTCCAGCAGTCTTGAAGAAGTTCCCAGAAATGCTTAGCACTTGTTGGCCCTTTTGCCTTCACTCTGCGGTCCAGCTCACCCCAAGCCATCTTGATTGGGTTCAGGTCCGTTGACTGTGGAGGCCAGGTCATCTGGCGCAGCACCCCATCACTCTCTTTCTTGGTCAATTAGCACTTCCCCCACCTGGAGGTGTGTTTTGGGTTACTGTCCAGTTGAAAAATAAATGATGGTCCAACTAAACGTAAACCGGATGGAATAGCATGCCGCTGCAAGATGCTGTGGTAGCCATGCTGGTTCAGTATAAATCCCCAACAGTGTCACCAGCAAAGCACCCCCACACCATCACACCTTCTCCGCCATGATTCACGGTAGGAACCAGGCATCTAGAGTCCATCCGTTCACCTTTTCTGCGTCGCACAAAGACACGGTGGTTGGAACCAAAGATCTCGGACTCATCAGACCAAGGCACAGATTTCCACTGGTCTAATGTCCATTCCTTGTGTTCTTTAGCCCAACCAAGTCTCTTGTGCTTGTTGCCTTTCTTTAGCAGTGGTTTCCTAGCAGATATTCTACCATGAAGGCCAGATTCACACAGTCTCCTCGAGATGTGTCTGCTGCAAAAGGTGGCTACTTTGAAGAACCTAGAATATGACATATTTTCAGTTGTTTCACACTTTTTTGTTATGTATATAATTCCACATGTGTTAATTCATAGTTTTGATGCCTTCAGTGTGACTCTACAATTTTAATAGTCTTTTAAATAAAGTAAACTCTTGGAATGAGAAGGTTTGTCCAAACTTTTGGACCGTACTGTATGTATATATGTATATATATATATATGTATATATATATATATATATATATATATATATATACATATGTACTGTATGTATATATCTTTTTATTTAAAAAAAAAAAATTCTGATGTTATTTTCGTTGTAGTGGAATATCCTCAGAACTAGATTGTTATCCCGTTATCCATCACATGAAAACAATCCAGCCTTCCCAATAAACCCCACCATTGACTCTTCCAGTATCAGTGATTCCTCACAATCTCAAGACACTGCTGATGACAGAACCGGGAAAAAACACTGGTGTCTATGTCATTGTTGCATAGAAATGCCCACCCAGGTAGAATCAGTTTGCTGCAAAGAGATTGAAGATGTGCTAGGCTTTATACCAGACGGCAGTAATTGTATTACTGAAGCCGATATGTTCCGTACCATAATAGCTACGGACCAAATTGTGAGAGTCATAAATACCATCATACATATAGAGGAACGACCTGTGGTAGATGCTGAAAACAACAGGTACATTTTTTGAAGAAATAAGCAATTATATTATTCATCTACAATTAATTCCTCAATGATATTACAATATTGATATTTTTGTACAATGTAATTTCAATCATAGGAGATTGAGAAAGACAGGGTATAGAAGTTTTATTACCTGGATCTACGGTTACCTGGGTAAAGACAACAGGAGGGTGATCCCATCATGTGCTGTAAACATTCTACGCCAGCTGTTTCCGGATCCAAATGGAGCTTACATAGGATTTATGTATTCTCAGGACTACGATGCATCTGAGATGGCATTTCATTAAATGTTTTTTCCTTTGAGTGTTAACCCGGTTTTCTTTTTGTTAAATATTTTAAATTAATATATTTATTGTTCTATAATAAAAACTAGAAAAGGTACAATTTCTGGGGAAATTGTGTGACGTGTTCTTGCCTTCACCAATACTCCAGACTGGAGACGGTGCCCCTGGAGATGTAAATGTGATCCAACAATGTGTCTATCCATTGCTCCATTAAAAACTGCTCCATCAAAAACTATCCCATCAAAACTGCACCATCCTATTTGCCCCTTCAAAAACTGGTTGCTATGGGCTGGTTGCTATGGACTGGTTGCTATGGACAGTTGCTATGGTCTGGTTGCTTTAGACAGTTGCTATGGAGGGGTTGCTATGGAGTGGTTGCTATGGTCTGGTTGCTATAGACATTTGCTATATTCTGGTTGCTATGGACTGGTTGCTATGGAGGGTTGTTATGAACTGTTTAATATGGAGTGGTTGCTATAAACGGTTTCTATGGACGGTTTCTATGGACTGGTTGCTATGGACAGTTGCTATATTCTGGTTGCTATGGACTGGTTGCTATGGTCTGGTTGCTATATTCTGGTTGCTATGGACTGGTTGCTAAGGACGGTTTCTATGGACTGGTTGCTATGGACAGTTGCTATATTCTGGTTGCTATGGACTGGTTGCTATGGACTGGTTGCTATGGTCTGGTTGCTATGGTCTGGTTGCTATGGTCTGGTTGCTATGGTCTGGTTGCTATGGTCTGGTTGTTATGGACATTTGCTATATTCTGGTTGCTATGGACTGGTTGCTATGGAGGGTTGCTATGAACTGGTTGCTATGGACTGGTTGCTATGGACAGTTGCTATGGACTGGTTGCTATGGACGGTTGCTATGGAGTGGTTGCTATGTTTTTTTTTGCTATGGTCTGGTTGCTATGGAGTGGTTGCTATGGACTGGTTGCTATGTGGGAGGAGCTATAGAAAGCCATCACAGCTGTGTGGGAGGAGCTACAGAAAGCCCCTTAGCTGTGTGTGAGGAGATATTTTCCTCAGCGTCTCCTAGGAAACCAATGTAAACACATGCAAACAGCCTCTAAGCAAAGACTCAGATTCTGGCTGTTTTGAAAACTTGTGCTTCTTCAAATCATTGTATTTTAAAAACTATAAATCGTGCAGCGAATATCTTAATGTTTTACGAATCACAAGACCCAGACCTTCAATTTGCTGTATAGTATGTCTCTGAAATATTAAAATTAAAGACACAGTCGCAGTTTACAAATTGCCTTGCAATATTCAGTTTTCAATTTTTTTTCCTCCATTGACTTTCATTGAAATGATGGATGGCGTGTGTTGCAAACAAATGTCTGTATCTTGAAAACCATTTGACCGATCGCTTAGCCGTCAACACTTGTAGTGTCAGTGGGGACAGCTGAACATTTTGATATAAGATTTGTGTAGGTTGGCTTGAAAATGAGGGAGTGGTCGCAGTTTACAAATCATGTAATGATTTTTCCGTTTTTGCCATTCTGTGCTCTAGCTTTCACCATTCATTCCTATGGGAAAATTTCGCCGCAAATATGACGATATTTCGCGAACGATTTGGTGAAACGTTCCACAAAGTAATAGCAACACGATCGGGAACAATCCGCTCGTTTCGGTATATTACTCGTCTATGTAGTGTAAAAACTGTGGGAGGAGTTAGGGTGGTAAATTTGGCTATAAGAATAATAATAATATATATGTGAGAGAATAGTAAGTGATCTTGCTATGCAAGAACACTTAACTAGAAAAGGTACAATTTCTGGGGAAATTGTGTGACGTGTTCTTGCCTTCACCAACACTCCAGACTGGTGATGGTGCCCCTGTAGATGTAAATGTGATCCAACAGTGTGTAGATCCATTTCGATCCATTGCCGCATCAAAAACTGCTTCATCAAAAACTACCCCATCAAAACTGCGCCATCCTATTTGCCCCATCAAAAATGGGTTGCCATGGAGGGGTTGCCATGGAGGGGTTGCCATAGAGGGGTTGTCATGGAGGGGTTGCCATGGAGGGGTTGCTATAGAGGGGTTGCTATGGTCTGGTTGCTATAGACGGGTTGCTATGGTCGGCTTGCTATGGACGGGTTGCCATGGAGGGGTTGCCATGGAGGGGTTGCCATGGAGGGGTTGCTATAGAGGGGTTGCTATGGTCTGGTTGCTATAGACGGGTTGCTATGGACTGGTTGCTATGGTCGGCTTGCTATGGACGGGTTGCTATGGACGGGTTGCTATGGACAGTTGCTATAGTCTGGTTGCTATGGAGGGTTGCTATGGTCTGGTTGCTATGGATGGTTTCTATGGACTGGATGCTATGGATGGTTGCTATATGCAGAAGTTACGCAGAGCAAATACAGGCATACCCCGCTTTTAAGTACACAATGGGGTTTATTTACTAACGCTGGAAATCGCAATATCAGGCTCACTTCTGCAGAAAAACCAATAAGCTTCTAACCCCAGCTTGTTCAGTTAAGCCTGGTAATAAAACCTGGAAGCTCATTGGTTTGTGTGCAGAAGTGAGCCTTATATTGCGCTTTCCAGCTTTAGTAAATAAACCCCATTGTGTACTTAAAAGTGCCTATAAAACAGAGCCATATCACCTCACAGCTGTGTGGGAGGAGCTATAGAAAGCCCCTTAGCTGTGTGTGAGGAGACATCGTCTCCTAGGAAACCAATGTAAACACATGCAAACAGCCACTCTAAACAGCCACTCAGATTCTGTCTCGTTTTTAATACTGTGCTTCTTCAAATGATAGTATTTTAAAAACTATAAATCGCACAGCAAATATCTTTATATTTTACGAATCACAAGACCCAGACCTTCAACCTGATGTATAGTATGTCTCTAAAATATTAAACATGAAGGCACAGTCGCAGTTTACAAATTGCCTTGCAATATTCAGTTTTCAATTTTTTTTCCTCCATTGACTTTCATTGAAATGATGGATGGCGTGTGTTGCAAACAAATGTCTGTATCTTGAAAACCATTTGACCCATCGCTTAGCCGTCGACACGTGTAGTATCAGCAGGGACAGCTGAACATTTTGATATAAGATTTGTGTAGGTCGGCCTAAAAATGAAGGAGTGGTCTCAGTTTGGAAATCATGTAATGATTTTTCCGTTAGACAATCTACACTCTAAGCTTCACCATTCATTCCTATAGGAAAATTTCGCCGCAAATATGACGATATTTCGCGAACGATTTGGCGAAACGTTCCACAAAGTAATAGCCCACTATTCGGGAACAAGCCGCTCGATTTGATATATTACTCGTCTATGTAGCGTAAAAACTGTGGGAGGAGTTAGGGTGGCAAATTTGGCTATAATAAGAATAATAAGAACTAGAAAAGGTACAATTTCTGGGGAAATTGTGTGACGTGTTCTTGCCTTCACCAATACTCCAGACTGGAGACGGTGCCCCTGGAGATGTAAATGTGATCCAACAATGTGTCTATCCATTTCGATCCATTGCCCCATCAAAAACTGCTTCATCAAAAACTACCCCATCAAAACTGCGCCATCCTATTTGCCCCATCAAAAACGGGTTGCTATGGAGGGGTTGCTATGGAGGGGTTGCTATGGTCTGGTTGCTATGGTCTGGTTGCTATGGTCTGGTTGCTATGGTCGGGTTGCTATGGACGGGTTGCTATGGACGGGTTGCTATGGACGGGTTGCTATGGACGGGTTGCTATGGGCGGGTTGCTATGGACAGTTGCTATTGACTGGTTGCTATGGACAGTTGCTATAGTCTGGTTGCTATGGTCTGGTTGCTATGGAGTGGTTACTATGGACTGGTTGCTATGGAGTGGTTGCTATGGACGGTTGCTATGGAGTGGTTGCTATGGACGGGTTGCTATGGAGTGGTTGCTATGGTCTGGTTGCTATAGATGGTTTCTATATGCAGAGTATGCAGAAGTTACACAGAGCCAAATACAGGCATACCCCGCTTTTAAGTACACACTAGGGTTTATTTACTAATGCTGGAAATCGCAATATCAGGCTCACTTCTGCAGAAAAAACAATAAGCTTCTAACCCCAGCTTGTTCAGTTAAGCCTGGTAATAAAACCTGGAAGCTCATTGGTTTGTGTGCAGAAGTGAGCCTTATATTGCGCTTTCCAGCTTTAGTAAATAAACCCCATTGTTTACTTAAAAGTGGGATATGCCTGAAAAACAGAGCCATATCACCTCACAGCTGTGTGGGAGGAGCTATAGAAAGCCCCTCAGCTGTGTGTGAGGAGACATCGTCTCCTAGGAAACCAATGTAAACACATGCAGGCAGCCACTCTAAACAGCCACTCAGATTCTGGCTTGTTTTTTACTGTGCTTCTTCAAATGATTGTATTTTAAAAACTATAAATCGCACAGCAAATATCTTTATATTTTACGAATCACAAGACCCAGACCTTCAACCTGATGTATAGTATGTCTCTAAAATATTAAATTTGAAGGCACAGTCGCAGTTTACAAATTGCCTTGCAATATTCAGTTTTCAATTTTCTTTCCTCCATTGACTTTCATTGAAATGATGGATGGCGTGTGTTGCAAACAAATGTCTGTATCTTGAAAACCATTTGACCGATCGCTTAGTCGTCAACACGTGTAGTGTCAGCAGGGACAGCTGAACATTTTGATATAAGATTTGTGTAGGTCGGCTTGAAAATGAGGGAGTGGTCGCAGTTTACAAATCATGTAATGATTTTTCCGTTTTTTGCCATTCTGTGCTCTAGCTCTCACCATTCATTCCTATGGGAAAATTTCGCCGCAAATATGACGATATTTCGCGAACGATTTGGCGAAACGTTCCACAAAGTAATAGCCCACTATTGGGGAACAAGCCGCTCGATTTGATATATTACTCGTCTATGTAGCGTAAAAAACTGTGGGAGGAGTTAGGGTGGTAAATTTGGCTATAAAAATAATAATAATATATATGTGAGAGAATAGTAAGTGCTCTTGCTATGCAAGACCACTTAACTAGAAAAGGTACAATTTCTGGGGAAATTGTGTGACGTGTTTTTGCCTTCACCAATAATCCGGATGGTGATTGGTGCCCCTGTAGATGTAAATGTGATCCAACAGTGTGTCGATCCATTTCGATCCATTGCCCCTTAAAAACTGCTTCATCAAAACTGCACCATCCTATTTGCCCCCATCAAAACGGGTTGCTATGGAGGGGTTGCTATTGGACTGGTTGCTATGGTCTGGTTGCTATGGACAGTTGCTATGGTTGGTTGCTATGGAGGGTTGCTATGGGTCTGGTTGCGAATGGTCTGGTTGCCTTATGGGTATCTGGTTGCTATAGTCTGGTTGCTATGGAATGGTTGCTATGGACTGGTTGCTATGGTCGGGTTGCTATGGCGGGTTGCTATGGACAGTTGCTATTGGACTGGTTGCTATGGACAGTTGCTATTTGTCTGGTTGCTATGGACGGGTTGCTATGGTACGGGTTGCTATGGGTCAGTTGCTATAGTCTGGTTGCTATGGACAGTTTGCTATGGACTGGTTGCTATAGAGGTTGCTGATGGAGGGTTGCTATGGTCTGGTTGCTATGGATGGTTTCTATGGACTGGATGGTATGGTTGTTGCTATATGCAGAGTATGCAGAAGTTACGCAGAGCAAATACAGGCATACCCCGCTTTTAAGTACACACTAGGGTTTATTTACTAACACTGGAAATCGCAATATCAGGCTCACTTCTGCAGAAAAAAACAATAAGCTTCTAACCCCAGCTTGTTCAGTTAAGCCTGGTAATAAAACCTGGAAGCTCATTGGTTTGTGTGCAAAAGTGAGCCTTATATTGCGCTTTCCAGCTTTAGTAAATAAACCCCATTGTTTACTTAAAAGTGGGATATGCCTGAAAAACAGAGCCAAATCACCTCACAGCTGTGTGGGAGGAGCTATAGAAAGCCCCTCAGCTGTGTGTGAGGAGACATCGTCTCCTAGGAAACCAATGTAAACACATGCAGGCAGCCACTCTAAACAGCCACTCAGATTCTGGCTTGTTTTTTACTGTGCTTGTTCAAATGATTGTATTTTAAAAACTATAAATCGCACAGCGAATATCTTTATATTTTACGAATCACAAGACCCAGACCTTCAACCTGATGTATAGTATGTCTCTAAAATATTAAATTTGAAGGCACAGTCGCAGTTTACAAATTGCCTTTCAATATTCAGTTTTCAATTTTCTTTCCTCCATTGACTTTCATTGAAATGATGGATGGCGTGTGTTGCAAACAAATGTCTGTATCTTGAAAACCATTTGACCGATCGCTTAGTCGTTAACACGTGTAGTGTCAGCAGGGACAGCTGAACATTTTGATATAAGATTTGTGTAGGTCGGCTTGAAAATGAGGGAGTGGTCGCAGTTTACAAATCATGTAATGATTTTTCCGTTTTTGCCATTCTGTGCTCTAGCTCTCACCATTCATTCCTATGGGAAAATTTCGCCGCAAATATGACGATATTTCGCGAACGATTTGGCGAAACGTTCCACAAAGTAATAGCCCACTATTCGGGAACAAGCCGCTCGATTTGATATATTACTCGTCTATGTAGCGTAAAAACTGTGGGAGGAGTTAGGGTGGCAAATTTGGCTATAAAAATAATAATAATAATATATATGTGAGAGAATAGTAAGTGCTCTTGCTATGCAAGACCACTTAACTAAAAAAGGTAAAATTTCTGGGGAAATTGTGTGACGTGTTCTTGCCTTCACCAATACTCCAGACTGGTGATGGTGCCCCTGTAGATGTAAATGTGATCCAATAGTGTGTCGATCCATTGCCCCATCAAAAACTGCTTCATCAAAAACGACCCCATCAAAACTGCGCCATCCTATTTGCCCCATCAAAAACGGGTTGCTATGGACGGGTTGCTATGGATGGGTTGCTATGGATGGGTTGCTATGGACTGGTTGCCATGGTCGGCTTGCTATGGACGGGTTGCTATGGACAGTTGCTATAGTCTGGTTGCTATGGACAGTTGCTATAGTCTGGTTGCTATGGACTGGTTGCTATGGACTGGTTGCTATGGAGGGTTGCTATGGTCTGGTTGCTATGGATGGTTTCTATGGACTGGATGCTATGGATGGTTGCTATATGCAGAGTATGCAGAAGTTACGCAGAGCAAATACAGGCATACCCCGCTTTTAAGTACACAATGGGGTTTATTTACTAACGCTGGAAATCGCAATATCAGGCTCACTTCTGCAGAAAAACCAATAAGCTTCTAACCCCAGCTTGTTCAGTTAAGCCTGGTAATAAAACCTGGAAGCTCATTGGTTTGTGTGCAGAAGTGAGCCTTATATTGCGCTTTCCAGCTTTAGTAAATAAACCCCATTGTGTACTTAAAAGTGGGATATGCCTGAAAAACAGCCATATCACCTCACAGCTGTGTGGGAGGAGCTACAGAAAGCACCTTAGCTGTTTGTGAGGAGACATCGTCTCCTAGGAAACCAATGTAAACACATCCAAACAGCCACTCTAAACAGGCAGTCAGATTCTGGCTTGTTTTTTACTGTGCTTCTTCAAATGATTGTATTTTAAAAACTATAAATCGCACAGTGAATATCTTTATATTTTACGAATCACAAGACCCAGACCTTCAACCTGATGTATAGTATGTCTCTGAAATATTAAAATTGAAGGCACAGTCGCAGTTTACAAATTGCCTTGCAATATTCCATTTTCAATTTTTATTCCTCCATTGACTTTCATTGAAATGATGGATGGCGTGTGTTGCAAACAAATGTCTGTATCTTGAAAACCATTTGACCGATCGCTTAGCCGTCGACACGTGTAGTGTCAGCAGGGACAGCTGAACATTTTGATATAAGATTTGTGTAGGTTGGCCTGAAAATGAGGGAGTGGTCGCAGTTTACAAATCATGTAATTTTTTCAGTTTTTGCCATTTTGTGGTCTAGCTCTCCCCATTCATTCCTATGGGAAAATTTCGCCGCAAATATGACGATATTTCGCGAACGATTTGGCGAAACGTTCCACAAAGTAATAGCAACGCGATCGGGAACAATCCGCTCGTTTCGGTATATTACTCGTCTATGTAGTGTAAAAACTGTGGGAGGAGTTAGGGTGGTAAATTTGGCTATAAGAATAATAATAATAACTAGAAAAGGTACAATTTCTGGGGAAATTGTGTGACGTGTTCTTGCCTTCACCAATACTCCAGACTGGAGACGGTGCCCCTGGAGATGTAAATGTGATCCAACAATGTGTCTATCCATTTCGATCCATTGCCCCATCAAAAACTGCTTCATCAAAAACTACCCCATCAAAACTGCGCCATCCTATTTGCCCCATCAAAAACGGGTTGCTATGGACGGGTTGCTATGGACGGGTTGCTATGGAGGGGTTGCTATGGAGGGGTTGCTATGGAGGGGTTGCTATGGAGGGGTTGCTATGGTCTGGTTGCTATGGTCGGGTTGCTATGGTCGGGTTGCTATGGACGGGTTGCTATGGACGGGTTGCTATGGACGGGTTGCTATGGACGGGTTGCTATGGGCGGGTTGCTATGGACAGGTTGCTATGGACAGTTGCTATAGTCTGGTTGCTATGGAGTGGTTACTATGGACTGGTTGCTATGGACTGGTTGCTATGGACGGTTGCTATGGACGGGTTGCTATGGAGTGGTTGCTATGGAGTGGTTGCTATGGAGGGTTGCTATGGTCTGGTTGCTATGGATGGTTTCTATGGACTGGATGCTATGGATGGTTTCTATATGCAGAGTATGCAGAAGTTACACAGAGCCAAATACAGGCATACCCCGCTTTTAAGTACACACTAGGGTTTATTTACTAATGCTGGAAATCGCAATATCAGGCTCACTTCTGCAGAAAAAACAATAAGCTTCTAACCCCAGCTTGTTCAGTTAAGCCTGGTAATAAAACCTGGAAGCTCATTGGTTTGTGTGCAGAAGTAAGCCTTATATTGCGCTTTCCAGCTTTAGTAAATAAACCCCATTGTTTACTTAAAAGTGGGATATGCCTGAAAAACAGAGCCATATCACCTCACAGCTGTGTGGGAGGAGCTATAGAAAGCCCCTCAGCTGTGTGTGAGGAGACATCGTCTCCTAGGAAACCAATGTAAACACATGCAGGCAGCCACTCTAAACAGCCACTCAGATTCTGGCTTGTTTTTTACTGTGCTTCTTCAAATGATTGTATTTTAAAAACTATAAATCGCACAGCGAATATCTTTATATTTTACGAATCACAAGACCCAGACCTTCAACCTGATGTATAGTATGTCTCTAAAATATTAAATTTGAAGGCACAGTCGCAGTTTACAAATTGCCTTGCAATATTCAGTTTTCAATTTTCTTTCCTCCATTGACTTTCATTGAAATGATGGATGGCGTGTGTTGCAAACAAATGTCTGTATCTTGAAAACCATTTGACCGATTGCTTAGTCGTCGACACGTGTAGTGTCAGCAGGGACAGCTGAACATTTTGATATAAGATTTGTGTAGGTCGGCTTGAAAATGAGGGAGTGGGCGCAGTTTACAAATCATGTAATGATTTTTCCGTTTTTGCCATTCTGTGCTCTAGCTCTCACCATTCATTCCTATGGGAAAATTTTGCCGCAAATATGACGATATTTCGCGAACGATTTGGCGAAACGTTCCACAAAGTAATAGCCCACTATTCGGGAACAAGCCGCTCGATTTGATATATTACTCGTCTATGTAGCGTAAAAACTGTGGGAGGAGTTAGGGTGGTAAATTTGGCTATAAAAATAATAATAATAATAATAATATATATGTGAGAGAATATTAAGTGCTCTTGCTATGCAAGACCACTTAATAATAATAATATATATGTGAGAGAATAGTAAGTGATCTTGCTATGCAAGAACACTTAATAATATATATGTGAGAGAATAGTAAGTGCTCTTGCTATGCAAGACCACTTAACTAGAAAAGGTACAATTTCTGGGGAAATTGTGTGACGTGTTCTTGCCTTCACCAATAATCCAGACTGGTGATGGTGCCCCTGTAGATGTAAATGTGATCCAACAGTGTGTCGATCCATTTCGATCCATTGCCCCATCAAAAACTGCTTCATCAAAACTGCACCATCCTATTTGCCCCATCAAAAATGGGTTGCTATGGTCTGGTTGCTATGGTCTGGTTGCTATGGACAGTTGCTATGGTCTGGTTGCTATGGACTGGTTGCTATGGTCTGGTTGCTATGGTCTGGTTGCTATGGTCTGGTTGCTATGGTCTGGTTGCTATGGTCTGGTTGCTATGGTCGGGTTGCTATGTACTGGTTGCTATGTACTGGTTGCTATGTACTGGTTGCTATGGTCTGGTTGCTATGGTCTGGTTGCTATGGACAGTTTGCTATGGACAGTTTGCTATGGACAGTTTGCTATGAACAGTTTGCTATGGACTGGATGCTATGGACTGGTTGCTATGGACTGGTTGCTATAGAGGGTTGCTATGGTCTGGTTGCTATGGATGGTTTCTATGGACTGGATGCTATGGATGGTTGCTATATGCAGAGTATGCAGAAGTTACACAGAGCCAAATACAGGCATACCCCACTTTTAAGTACACACTAGGGTTTATTTACTAATGCTGGAAATCGCAATATCAGGCTCATTTCTGCAGAAAAAACAATAAGCTTCTAACCCCAGCTTGTTCAGTTAAGCCTGGTAATAAAACCTGGAAGCTCATTGGTTTGTGTGCAGAAGTGAGCCTTATATTGCGCTTTCCAGCTTTAGTAAATAAACCCCATTGTGTACTTAAAAGTGGCATATGCCTAAAAAACAGCCATATCACCTCACAGCTGTGTGGGAGGAGCTATAGAAAGCCCCTTAGCTGTGTGTGAGGAGACATCGTCTCCTAGGAAACCAATGTAAACACATGCAAACAGCCACTCTAAACAGCCACTCAGATTCTGGCTTGTTTTTTACTGTGCTTCTTCAAATGATTGTATTTTAAAAACTATAAATCGCACAGCGAATATCTTTATATTTTACGAATCACAAGACCCAGACCTTCAACCTGATGTATAGTATGTCTCTAAAATATTAAAATTGAAGGCACAGTCGCAGTTTACAAATTGCCTTGCAATATTCAGTTTTCAAAAAAATTTCCTCCATTGACTTTCATTGAAATGATGGATGGCGTGTGTTGCAAACAAATGTCTGTATCTTGAAAACCACTTGACCGATCGCTTAGCCCTCGACACGTGTAGTGTCAGCAGGGACAGCTGAACATTTTAAAATAAGATTTGTGTAGGTCGGCTTGAAAATGAGGGAGTGGTCGCAGTTTACAAATCATGTAATGATTTTTCAGTTTTTGCCATTCTGTGCTCTAGCTCTCACCATTCATTCCTATGGGAAAATTTCGCCGCAAATATGACGATATTTCGCGAACGATTTGGCGAAACGTTCCACAAAGTAATAGCAACGCGATCGGGAACAATCCGCTCGTTTCGGTATATTACTCGTCTATGTAGTGTAAAAACTGTGGGAGGAGTTAGGGTGGTAAATTTGGCTATAAGAATAATAATAATATATATGTGAGAGAATAGTAAGTGATCTTGCTATGCAAGAACACTTAACTAGAAAAGGTACAATTTCTGGGGAAATTGTGTGACGTGTTCTTGCCTTCACCAATACTCCAGACTGGTGATGGTGTCCCTGTAGATGTAAATGTGATCCAACAGTGTGTCGATCCATTTCGATCCATTGCCCCATCAAAAACTGCTTCATCAAAAACTACCCCATCAAAACTGCACCATCCTATTTGCCCCATCAAAAACGGGTTGCTATGGAGGGGTTGCTATGGAGGGGTTGCTATGGTCTGGTTGCTATGGTCTGGTTGCTATAGACTGGTTGCTATGGACTGGTTGCTATGGACTGGTTGCTATGGACTGGTTGCTATGGACTGGTTGCTATGGTCGGGTTGCTATGGACAGTTGCTATTGACTGGTTGCTATGGACAGTTGCTATAGTCTGGTTGCTATGGAGTGGTTAATGGACAGTTGCTATAGTCTGGTTGCTATGGACTGGTTGCTATGGAGGGTTGCTATGGACGGGTTGCTATGGACGGGTTGCTATGGTCTGGTTGCTATGGACAGTTGCTATGGACTGGTTGCTATGGTCTGGTTGCTATGAACAGTTGCTATGGACTGGTTGCTATGGAGTGGTTGCTATGGAGTGGTTGCTATGGACTGGTTGCTATGGACTGGTTGCTATGGAGGGTTGCTATGGTCTGGTTGCTTCGGATGGTTTCTATGGACTGGATGCTATGGATGGTTGCTAGATGCAGAGTATGCAGAAGTTACGCAGAGCAAAATACAGGCATACCCCGCTTTTAAGTACACAATGGGGTTTATTTACTAACGCTGGAAATCGCAATATCAGGCTCACTTCTGCAGAAAAAACAATAAGCTTCTAACCCCAGCTTGTTCAGTTAAGCCTGGTAATAAAACCTGGAAGCTCATTGGTTTGTGTGCAGAAGTGAGCCTTATATTGCGCTTTCCAGCTTTAGTAAATAAACCCCATTGTGTACTTAAAAGTGGGATATGCCTGAAAAACAGCCATATCACCTCACAGCTGTGTGGGAGGAGCTATAGAAAGCCCCTTAGCTGTGTGTGAGGAGATATTCTCCTCATCGTCTCCTAGGAAACCAATGTAAACACATGCAAACAGCCACTCTAAACAGAAACTCAGATTCTGGCTTGTTTTTAATACTGTGCTTCTTCAAATGATTGTATTTTAAAAACTATAAATCGCACAGTGAATATCTTTATATATTACGAATCACAAGACCCAGACCTTCAACCTGATGTATAGTATGTCTCTAAAAATTGAAGGCACAGTCGCAGTTTACAAATTGCCTTGCAAATATAAGTTTTCAAAACATTTTCCTCCATTGACTTTCATTGAAATGATGGATGGCGTGTGTTGCAAACAAATGTCTGTATCTTGAAAACCATTTGACCGATCGCTTAGCCGTGGACACGTGTAGTGGCAGCAGGGACAGCTGAACATGTTGATATAAGATTTGTGTAGGTCGGCTTGAAAATGAGGGAGTGGTCGCAGATTGGAAATCATGTAATGATTTTTCAGCTTTTCACATTTCACACTCTAAGCTTCACCATTCATTCCTATGGGAAAATTTCGCCGCAAAAACAACGATATTTCGTGAACGATTTGGCGAAACGTTCCACAAAGTAATAGCCCACTATTCCGGAACAAGCCGCTCGATTTGATATATTACTCGTCTATGTAGCATAAAAACTGTGGGAGGAGTTAGGGTGGCAAATTTGGCTATAATAAGAATAATAATATATATGTGAGAGAATAGTAAGTGCTCTTGCTATGCAAGACCACTTAATAATAATAATAATATATATGTGAGAGAATAGTAAGTGCTCTTGCTATGCAAGAACACTTAATAATAATATATATGTGAGAGAATAATAAGTGATCTTGCAATGCAAGAACACTTAATAAGTTATGTAGAAAACAAATGTATATTTTTTTTTTTAAATGATGGTTTTGAAACTGTTATTTTATTCGAATAATTAAAAAAAAAAAGATTTTTTTTTCTTAATAAAACAAACTTTTTGTTGAACTTATGACAAACAAAAAAACTTAAAAAATATTTACATTGTTTTAAACATAAAAATTTAAATATGGCAGGTAGATCTATATCACACAGAAACAAAGATAAAGACCAATGCATTGTTTATTTTTTAGCAGTTGGAAAGCGAGTCATTTGAGCTGTCACAGCGACACTGGTTTCCGGCCTTTCAATGTTAGCGAGGTTTTTGGGCATCTCCGTTTTTCTGCTTCTCCATGAAGTTGTCAACTTTCCTTCCACTAGTGAAATCATGTCAGCAAGCATGATGAATGCATGGTCATTGTTCATCTTTTCGTATACATTCCTGACAATCCATTTTTTGCGACCCCTGGGAAACTCTAAGGTTTTACGTTCAACGAAATATTCTGCACCACTTTCATCTTTTTTTTTGGTCAGGGCAGGTTTACGTACCACATTATTATTGTGACTCAATACCGCCAATTTGGTTCTGGCATCCATTAAATCAATTCCAAAATGGATTATTTTTGGACGATATTTCAAAATCATACTGTGGTACGTTTCTATCACCCCGGTCTGACAAAAAAAAGTCAGGTGTTTCATGTCCTTATCAATTTGAGCATCCAAACAATTGTGGACAAGTTGTGAAATGCAGGTGTATGTTCATTCAACCAAGGAACAGTCGCGTTAGCCACATTGACTTTGCCGTGAAGGCATTTGTGCTTCACATCGCCAATTTTCCATAGATGTTTATTTCTCACATGGTGTAATAGAGAATGCCATAGTTCTCTGAAAAGATCTTTGTTTCCATCGCAAGCTCTAGAACACCAATAGAGATGATTCACTACGGGGGAAATCCACTTCAAAAATGGCCGATTAATTTTTTTTGGGGGTTTTGAATCAATTTTCTTTTGAGATTTTTGGCGTAATGCCAAAGGTCAAATTGGTGCTTTATGTGTTTGTATTTTTCAGTTGTTAACAATTTACGTATGCCAGTGTGCCGATCTGTTCCTATCATATGTACATCTAATTGGTTGCCAATTAGCCGATCCAAACATTTTTAAAATCCAAATTTCTTCATCGCAACAGATGAAGTAGTTTGAGACACCTGCACCAGCTCAAAGTCCACTATTTTTTGGGTATTAAGATCCATGAAAGTGTATGTTGAATATTTAGCCGAAAAACCAGGGCTATCGCATTGTCCATCACCAATAAGACACAAGGGTTCTGTACTCAGTTCTTCTTTTACCTTACGAAGCTCATTTAGCCAGCTGTGGTCAATAGATTTGAAAATGTATTGATTTTGAGCTCTATTAAAAGAGGATTTACCGAAAAGCTGTATTCCGCAAAGATCAAACATCTCTTTGACCTTGGTGTAGTTTCCTCCTGAGACACAGATAGCCCCAGCCAACAAAATATTACCTCCTGCATAATTTTTTAATTTTGGTTGGCTGTTCCACAGTTTAAGTCTATGTTCTCCAGAACACGTCGAGTACACAACCACCATAGTACCGACTGTTTGTTTTTCTATTGTTTTTATCTTCTCAAGACAGCCTTCACTGGGACAACTCATTTTAAAAAGTATTTCGTCTAAGCATGTGTCAAAAACAATGATTTTTTTTTCCTTAACCAAATTCAAAGGATTTGGTAGTTGTTGTTTATGTGGAGTGTCTTCAACACTTTCAGCCACACTCACGTCTCCTTTCTGAGGAGTGTCACAGTCAAATAGGTGAAAACTAGTGTCTTCTTCATAGGCTAGTTTTCGCTTTCTTCTGGGCACTGGACTATCTAACAATAAGAGTGACATTGCTCCAAGAGTTTCACAGGACTTTACATGAGCAATTGGTGTAGACACATCAAGTGGTGGTGCCATTATAGATATTTCAGTTGGTATGTAGTCATGATCCAAAAGTATTAATTCTTCTTTAGCAATTTTAAAAGTTGGTTCGTCGGATCTATCAAGTGGTAAATCAAACAGGGCAGTTTGTGTGCCAGCATCGGCTTTTACAATGTTGCATTTACATTGTAACAAACCTTGGGATGTAGAAGCCTTCTTCAAAATAGCATTCTTGATTCTCTTATGTTTTTTCGGCCATTTATTTTCGGCAGATCTTATTGAAGGTGTTTCCTCAAAAATTGTAGGGACAGCATCAGGTTTGATTCTTTTATTTTTTCCTTGTCCAACAAAAGAATCTTCATTGAAGTGCGCAGAACAAAATGTCACTACTTATATCTTGCAGAATAAGTGGAATATATTCCTCTATCATAGGATCCTGCATTCCAGCATTCCTGAGCCATTTCCTGATCTTATCACTATCCTTAGGAAATGTAATATATTTTATACCATCTTTTTTAGATTTCTCAGCTTCCTTAGAACCAGTGTGGTTTTTGCACACGAGAGCAAAACAGCTCGGCATTTCTAAATAATCAATAAAAGAATAAAGGTTGATGAAAAATTATTACAAGTACATATACTGCACATATTTAATTACAAAAATATAATTAAATATTATAAACTAAATGTATAAAAAATATTCATAAAAATATTACTAAAGTATTACTATAAGTACTAAAAAAATTAATTAAAAATGTTTTGTTTCTTCTCCTGCATTTAAATATATTTGTTTAAATCTATTAAAATAAAAACTAAAAAAATTGAACATAAAAATGTTTAAAAAAATTCCGGTCTAAAAATTTAAATAAAAGTAAAACAATATTTTTTTTGCAAAGAATAGGTTTATTTATAAAAAACATAAATATATTATTTACAAGAATACACATTTTATTTGTAAGTTAAACATAAAAAAACATTCATTATTTAAAGCGGGTGATATATAGCCTCATTGAATTTTTTCATATGTCGAGAAAAAAATGTGTAAGAGGGGCGAGAAAAAAGTTTAAGGGGGAGAGAAAAGTATAAAGTGGGAAATAACAGTGTCAAAGGGCGAGAAAAAAGTGTAAGTGGGGCGAGAAAAAAGTGTAAGTGGGGCGAGAAAAAAGTGTAAGGGGGAGAGAAAAGTATAAAGTAGGAAATAACAGTGTCAGAGGGCGAGAAAAAAGTGTAAGGGGGAGAGAAAAATGTGTAAGGGGGCGAGAAAAGTATAAAGTGGGAAATAACAGTGTCAGAGGGCGAGAAAAAAGTGTAAGTGGGGCGAGAAAAAAGTGTAAGTGGGGCGAGAAAAGTATAAAGTAGGAAATAACAGTGTCAGAGGGTGAGAATAAAGTGTAAGAGGGGCGAGAAAAAACTGTAAGGGGGCGAGAAAAGTATAAAGTGGGAAATAACAGTGTCAGAGGGCGAGAAAAAAGTGTAAGGGGGAGAGAAAAAAGTGTAAGGGGGCGAGAAAAGTATAAAGTGGGAAATAACAGTGTCAGAGGGCGAGAATAAAGTGTCAGAGGGCGAGAATAAAGTGTAAGAGGGACGAGAATAAAGTGAAAGAGGGGCGAGAAAAAAATGTAAGGGGGTGAGAAAAAGGTGTAAGGGGGCGAGAAAAAAGTGTAAGGCCTCGTACACACGATCAAATCTGTCTGCTGGAAACGGTTTGCTAGACCATCCCAGCAAACAGATTCGACCGTGTGTACGGGCGAGCGGACGGATTTGGCCAGCCGACAGATTTGAAAGCATGCTTACCAATCTGTCGGCTGGAAACACGTCCGCCCGACATGTCTGCTGGTTAGTACGCTAACCAGCAGACATGTCTTCTCGCACACGCGCCAAATGATTTCAACGCATGCGCGGAAGTGTTTTACTTCCTGGTGCGGTGACGTCACCGACACGTCAGCGCGCTGTCTGCTGGCGGGGATTTTGGTTTGCTCGTGTGTACACGCGAGCAAACCAAAATCCAAACAGATTTGTTCAAATCGGTCGGTCCGACCGATGTGAACAAATGAATTGCCTCGTGTATACGAGGCCTAAGTGGGGCGAGAAAAAAGTGTAAGGGGTCGAGAAAAGTATAAAGTAGGAAATAACAGTGTCAGAGGGCGAGAAAAAAGTGTAAGGAGGAGAGAAAAAAGTATAAAGTGGGAAATAACAGTGTAAGGGGGAGAGAAAAAAGTGTAAGGGGACGAGAAAAGTGTAAAGTGGGAAATAACAGTGTCAAAGGGTGAGAAAAAAGTGTAAGGGGGAGAGAAAAAAGTGTAAGGGGGCGAGAAAAGCATAAAGTGGGAAATAACAGTGTCAGAGGGCGAGAAAAAAGTGTAAGTGGGGCAAGAAAAAACTGTAAGGGGGCGAGAAAAGTATAAAGTGGGAAATAACAGTGTCAGAGGGCGAGAAAAAAGTGTAAGGGGGAGAGAAAAAAGTGTAAGGGGGAGAGAAAAGTATAAAGTGGGAAATAACAGTGTCAGAGGGCGAGAATAAAGTGTAAGAGGGGCGAGAAAAAAATGTAAGGGGGTGAGAAAAAGGTGTAAGGGGGCGAGAAAAAAGTGTAAGGGGGAGAGAAAAGTATAAAGTAGGAAATAACAGTGTCAGAGGGCGAGAATAAAGTGTAAGAGGGGCGAGAAAAAATTGTAAAGTGGGAAATAACAGTGTAAGGGGGCGAGAAAAAAGTGTAAGGGGGGGCGAGAAAAAAGTGTAAGGGGGGGCGAGAAAAAAGTGTAAGGGGGGGCGAGAAAAAAGTGTAAGGGGGGGCGAGAAAAAAGTGTAAGGGGGGCGAGAAAAAAGTGTAAGTGGGGCGAGAAAAAAGTGTAAGTGGGGCGAGAAAAAAGTGTAAGTGGGGCGAGAAAAAAGTGTAAGGGGGCGAGAAAGGTATAAAGTAGGAAATAACAGTGTCAGAGGGCGAGAATAAAGTGTAAGAGGGGCGAGAAAAGTGTAAAGTGGGAAATAACAGTGTCAAAGGGCGAGAAAAAAGTGTAAGGGGGGAGAGAAAAAAGTGTAAGGGGGCGAGAAAAAAGTGTATGGGGGCGAGAAAAAAGTGTAAGGGGGTGAGAAAAGTATAAAGTTCGAAATAACAGTGTCAGAGGGCGAGAATAAAGTGTAAGAGGGGCGAGAAAAATGTGTAAGAGGGGCGAGAAAAAAGTGTAAGGCCTCGTAAACACGATCAAATATGTCTGCTGGAAACGGTCTGCTAGACCGTTTCAGCAGACAGATTCGATCGTGTGTACGGGCAAACAGATGGATTTGGCCAGCCGACAGATTTGAAAGCATGCTTTGAAATCTGTCAGCTGGGAACCCGTCCGCCCGACATGTCTGCTGGTTAGTACGCTAACCAGCAGACATGTCTTCTCGCACACGCGCCAAATGGTTTCGACGCATGCGCGGAAGTGTTTTACTTCCTGGTGCGGTGACGTGGCGGCGTCAACGTCACCGCCACGTTACCGCGCTGTCTGCTGGCGGGGATTTTGGTTTGCTCGTGTGTACACGCGAGCAAACCAAAATACCAGCAGACAGATTTGTTCAAATCGGTCGGACAGACCGCTTTGAACAAATCTATTTACTCGTGTGTACGAGGCCTAAGGGGGAGAGAAAAAAAGTGTAAGTGGGGCGAGAAAAAAGTTTTATCGGGCGAGAATAAAGTGTAAGAGGGGTGAGAAAAACAGTGTAAGGGGGCAAGAAAAAAGTGTAAGGGGGCGAGAAAAAAGTGTAAGGGGAAGAGAAAAAAGTGTAAGGGGGAGAGAAAAGTATAAAGTTGGAAATAACAGTGAAAAAGAGAAAGAAAAAGAGAGAGAAAAGGAGAGAGAAAAGGAGAGAGAAAAGGAGAGAGAAAAGGAGAGAGAAAAGGAGAGAGAAAAGGAGAGAGAAAAGGAGAGAGAAAAAGAGAAATAAAAAGAGAGAGAAAAGAAAAGTATAAAGTTGGAAATAACAGTGTCAAAGGGCGAGAAAAAAGTGTAAGGGGGCGAGAAGAAAGGATAAGGGGGCAAGAAAAGTATAAAGTGGAAAATAACAGTGTCAGAGGGCGAGAAAAAAGTGTAAGGGGGGCAAGAAAAAAGTGTAAGGGGGAGAGAAAAAAGTGTAAGGGGGAGAGAAAAGTATAAAGTAGGAAAAATAACAGTGTCAGAGGGCGAGAAGTGGGAATAGGGAGATACAGGAGGAGGGAGGAATTGGGAGATACAATAAAAGTGAGAGGATGGGGGGGGGAGGGGAATAGAGAGGAAGGGGCTAGGGGGGGAGGGGAATAGAGAAGAAGGGGATAGGGGGGGGAATAGAGAGGAAGGGGAAAGGGGGGGAATAGAGAGGAAGTGGATAGGGGGGGATAGAGAGGAAGGGGAATAGAGTGGAGGCTAGAGATATATGCAAAATAATAAAGATAATGTAATGGATAGAGGAGGACAGTGGAAGATATACTTGTAATTAAGATTAATAATGAATTGAGAAAAGGCTGAGGGGAAAAAAAGAACCTAAAATTAAAATTTTAGTAGGGCTGTGCAAATTAACTTTTAATTAATCGATTAATCTTTAATTTTTTTGGTCGATCAAAATCTTTTTGATAGATTAAAATTATTTTGATTGGTACTCACCTCTCTGCCGGCTTCTGGGCCTTTAGGGAGTTCCGTCGGAGATCCGGTAACGTCATGGACACCGGCAGGGCTTGCCGTGTCCATCTGAAGGGCTCCTTTGCTGTGCCTTCATATCTGCATGCCGGCGGGACCTTACTATCTGCCACACGCAAGGGCTGTTACACTTCCCTCTATTACCCTGGGATTCTACAGCCATCCACTGGGAGTTGTGATAGTTCCCTTCATGGGACATCTACATGCCGACGGACTGATGTTTACCTCTCCTCATCTGGATTCAGCAGTGGTATCGTTGTACACATTTTTATACCAGTATCATACTTAGCTACATGTTTTTATGACTGCTTTTCCTACCGTTTGGTATTTCTCGCACCATTTTTACAGTTTATGTAGCTACATCGATTTTATCTCCAGTGCAATATTTATTTGGTTACCTACTTGAAGACTATAAAAGTTTAA
>CM056054.1:86287794-86520294 GCA_029574335.1 Rana kukunoris | reverse complement strand
AAACGAAAGCTTGCATTGCGCACTGTAATGCAGGGGGATTAACGCGGCGGGGGCTTTGCGGCGGCGGCGGGAGGGGGGAAGTATTCTATTTAGGTATCGGGGGTATTTGCGGGAGTACAAGTACTCCCGCTAATACTCGGTATCGGTCCCGAAAATATATATATATATTACACACACAGATTTTAAAATTTATTTTTAAATTCATACCTGATTTTAAAGGTGAAGATCTAGAATTTATCAAAATAAATTATTTTTCGTAAACAATCTTCCTTAAGCTTAAAAAATAAAAATAAAAAGAAAATGAGCAAAAACATACATATTAAAAAAAAAAATGTATATGTACTTTTGAATTATATATATATATATATATATATATATATATTATTTTTATAACATACCTTTCAAGGTGTTAACACCAATTAATTTAGGATTCATGATGACTTTTCATAAATATACATATTGTTATTAAACATAATTCCATATATAAAATCAGAAATAGCAAAATATACAAACATTAAATTTTTTTTATATATATATATATATATATATATATATATATATATATATATATATATTCTCCTTTAAGACTATTAATTATATTTAAATTGCAAAATTAATATAGATGGAAGATTTTATGCCCAAAATAATATTATACATTTTGTCCATTTTTTTTTTTTTTTATATATATACCCCTAATAAAACAAACCGGAATAAATGTCACAGGTGAAATTATTATAGTAACACACACACAGCCACATACACACAGCCACACACACACAGCCACACACACAGACACACTTCCAGGTAAATTAACATTAAAAATAAAAATAAAAATTGATGATGGTTTAAGACGAAAAATACATTGGATATATCTAAGAATTAAATTAAAGGATTAACATGCATCATGGAAAAACTGTATTAAAAAAAAAAAAAAAAAGTACTAGCATGCAGTAATATATAACATTGCATAAAAAAATCTCAGGCTAAAAAATAAAATGTCAATGGTTAGTAATTTAAAACTTACCTTTTAAGAGGATGAAAACGGATTGCCTGATGTCTTGCAAGGGTCCCCCGACAGTTCTGGTCTCCGTGCCTCACGTTATATCACCGATCGCTTCCTTTGTCCTCGCTGTAATGGAGAATTTTGTAATGCCCGCCCTCCTTGCTTTGTTTATGTCACGCGTCACTTCCTGCTAAGGAAATAGCGCGATATTTCCTAACACGGCTGCGCAGTGAACTCGGGGAGCTATGGAGAGAAGCTCCCAGAGGGCAATGCATTTAGCAGGAAGTGATGCAATGCTCGGTTAATACCCGCAGTGTTACAAACCGGAAGCCACAGGACTGTAAAGGTACTGTACCTAATCTGAAAAAAAAATGCCAGTTTTTACTATATTGCATAGTGGGAAGGTTATTAGGAGGATGTTGTAAATAGGGTGGAGATCCGCTTTAAGCACAGAATGGGGGATTTGTATCATTTTAAATGGAGAGCTCCCTATCCAGAACTCCACTCCCAGGACTCCTGTGGTGTCCCTACTTGGAAATATTGTAAGACAAGCTATACCAAATACAAGATTGCCCCCTCCATATATTAGACCACCCTGATTTTGCCTTGGGCAAATAGTATCATACTTTTCATACACTGTTTGGGCAGTATAAAACTAAACAGCTCTGCCTCCCCCTCCCTGGTACCAACCTTGATTGAGTTAGTAGGCATCCTTTAGAGCAAGTCTGGGTCAGTCTAAATAGGACATGCCTCTAGATTATCATAATTAAAAATACATTGTATTATGATAGTTACACAAAGAAAGAAAATAGTAAAAAATAAATATGTAGGGCCAGGGCTCAATTGCAAATAGCTGCATTTGTCACAAAATCATTTCTCTCACTGACAATATGCGAAACCATCACACTGTTAATGTTAATGGCTAGTTAATGGATTGGTTCTACACTTGAAATGAAAGTGAAATGCAGAGTTGGACTTTAATAACCATTTAGAAAAAGGTTTTTGAATTAATAAAATACAGCCTGATTTACCTATTTATTACAAAATATACAGCATATTTTATTACACAAAAAATGATTTGTCAGAAGAAGTAAGTCAACTTTATTAGCTCTGCAACATGCAATCAACCCCACAAAATAAGAAAAAACACAAATCCTAATTCCCATTGTTTTCTCAAAAATGTATTCCTCTTGTCTTATGGCTCATGAATATGAAGCTCAATTGGTAATCAAAAATGTTCTCAACTTGTATGATTGCTATGAAAACATAAATTACCATCAACATATATGACTGATAAATAATGTAATGTGGCAAATATTCAAAAGAAATCATATAAAATTTAAAATATATTGCCATACACAGACAACATTTTAAAGATTTAACTTCTTTTAACACTTTAATATTTGCATGTGTGTGTGGTCAGGGTATTTATTTCCCCCATCTCCAATATGCTGCGACAATGGAAAGGTTTCAAGTTATTCCTCTTTCAAGGTTTTCTATACTCAATATGCTTGATATATATGATCTGGCCCATTATTCAGAAAATACTCCATGGAAAACTATTGAAAACTATGTCTGACATACAATATAGACGACTTGAGGGAAAAGTGCTCTATGGACATTCTGAGCACCAGATTACTGCACTGACGGCATGCCAGCAATACACAATGAAGATGTGCAAAGTTCATTAGCCAAATGCAGTCAGTAAAGTACAGTCACATAAATTAGAAGATTATCATTAATTGGTTATGGATTACTATTTTCCTTTTTCTCTAAGTTCTTTACTCAATATGCCCAATAGTGTTACCTTGGGGTACTCCTTAAAAATCGCTAACTTTAGCTGTGAACATTAATTAAGTGTTTAGGCTACGGGGGAAAAAAAATGCTATCAAAATATAGGCTTTAAAAAGTGATACTTTTTTTTTTACAGTTGATAAGAATATCAAACTGCTAGAAATATTTGCTATTGAGACAGTAGCATGGACACTATTTAAATAGCAAAACTGAATGTAGTATTTGCACTAACAGGCCAGAAGCTGTGCATTAATATCTAGAAATGGCTTTTATGTGACAGTAATAGAAGGATTCCAGGTAATTTCTTCCTGCATTCCTCAGCCCAAGGAAACATCATATGTATAAGTTCTGGTTACTTGCAAGTCTCAATGATGCTTACAATATGAATTTTCAAATTACATAAAAAAAAAAAAATGTCTTATGCTGTTACAGTCTATAAACTTATTCTAGTGTGTTGCCATCAGCATTTTCTGTGATGCTAAATTTAGCATTTTCATCTTTATGTAGGTCATTGACAGGTTCCAGTGAAGATTCCAAAATACAACTGAAGGTGTGAATACTGTATGGATCAACAGGAGGGACCAAAGTAAGAGATTCAACGCTGAGAGCATCGGCGTTATCAGATATTAAAGAAATTGTTGGCTGCAGTGCTGGAGTCAGGCTAGGAGCCAAGTTGGTGATCTCACTGTCTGGCTTTCGAAAGCAACTCTTCCTAATACGGGTGGAAGATGGTGCAATCCCTTCGGTGGTCTCCATTTGACTGTGAACTGTCACTGGAGGTTGGTCAAGAATGGAAGAATCATCTGTAAAAGGAAATTAAAAACTAATGAGGGAAAATTCAACAACTCTATTCATTTGTAAAAGAGTTCACTAGTGGACAGATGAACTAAATTTATTGAGGAGTTTTGTACAGAGGGGTTAAGAGAACCCTTTCCCTGCTTTAAACAGGCCCATATTTGGCAACTCAGATGTGACATTAAATACATATTGGAGTCTTCAAAGTTCATTAAAGACCAACCCTTACAATCACATAACTAACCCAAAGTATGTAAGTGTTCTTGATTTTGCACAGGGTTTATTGAAGATATAGTTTAACAGTAAATAAAATACACTAAAATTGTTAATAGCACAGATAAAAAAAAATGTGTGCGTCGTTGCTGCTTCCTGGCTAACAGTTCTGTTATTTGAATATAGGGGACATTGCTAAATCATTCTCTGATTACCAAGCTGCACATTAAATGTTGACATGGAAAGCTAAATTCTGAATCAAGAAAGAATATGTTACCTGTCTCTGCAGTGTAGAACACATAAAGTACATCGGTGTAGAGAAATAAAAATTCTTTGGCAGGTAAAACTGTAAAAATATATTGCACAAGGGTGATATCTCCATATTTTATTTAAAACTTCAACCACTTCATTACTAGGCACTTTTACGCTTTCTGACCAGGCCAATTTTCAGCTTTCAGCGCTGTTGCACTTTGAATGACAATTGCGCAGTCATGCAACACTGTACCAATATGAATTTTTTTTATAATTTTTTTCACACACAAAAATAACTTTCTTTTGGTGGTATTCAATGACCACCATTTTTTTTCCTGTTAAACAAATGAAAAAAGGCCAAGAATTTAGAAAAAAAATAAAAAATTCTAAGTTCTGTTATACAATTTAGCAAATATGATTTTTGTACTCACCGTAAAATCCCTTTCTCTGAAGTCCATGGACGAACACAGCTTCCTTCCTTATGTTACGTCTATTAGCAGAGGACTAGGCAGACATGTTAATGGTTAAAACATGTAAAACTTTAGCAAAGCTAAAACAGCCCCGCCCATGGGGCGGTCCCTCTGGTCATAACCCCTCACACTGCATTGAGCAGCTCAGTTAGTCAAAACTAGTACAAAAAAAAGGAGGGGTGGGTGCTGTGTCCATCCATGGACTTCAGAGAAAAGGATTTTACGGCGAGTCCTATTTTCTCTTATGTCCATGGACGGACACAGCTTCCTTATACTCTTGACTGTAGGGACGTCCCCAAGCAGTGTCAGAAACGAGGGGTGGGAACAGCAATCTAAAACCAAACTTCACCCCAACACACTAGAACTCCTCAACGGAGGAGATGAAACCTTAAACTGCTGCCTGAAAAACTTTGAGGTCGAAGCAGGCAACCAATGCACTAACATTAACCTTGTAAAATTGGTCGCCGCCTTAAACACCTGTGAGACAGGCGCTTGATGTCGGAAAGCCCAGAAAGCACCAATTGCCCTGGTCGAATGCGCCGTGACAGGAAAAGGAGGTGCCTGCCCTTTCAGGGTGTAAGCCTGAATCACGATCTGTCTGATCCACTGAGAAATGGTGGCCGATGAGACCGCCAGGCCTTTCTTTGGACCAGACACCGATACAAACAGTGAGTCTGACCTCTGAAACAGAGCCGTAGCAGACAGATACATTCCTTAGACTAATACATGCTCTGCGGGTGTAACACAGCCTCCTTGGAATGTGACGGCCAAGGACACAAGAATGGAAGTACAATGTCCTTAATAAGATGAAAGGCCGAAACCACCTTTGGAAGGAAAAAAGGCTGTGGGCGTAGAACCGATTTATCTCTATGGAGGACCAAGTAGGGGGACTTACAAGACAAGGCCGCCAACTCAGAATCCCGTCTGACAGATGTAATGGCCACTAGAAAGGCAGCCTCAAGAGAGGAATTTCTCTGATGTTGTCAAAAGGAGGTTTCTGAAGCACCGAGAGCACCAGGTTCAAATCCCATGGAGGTAGTGGTGGTCGAACCGGAGGAGTGACATGTCGAACCCCTTAAACAAATGTACTCACTAGTGAGTGGGACACCAAGGGTCATTGAAAGAAAACAGCCAAAGCTGAAATCTGCCCCTTAATGGTGCCTAAGGCAAGCTTCTGATCTACTCCCTGCTGTATAAACAGCAAGATCCTAGAAACAGAATATGTACGTGGATGCCACCCCATCTCTTCACACATAGATGTAGGCCTTCCACGTGTGATGGTAAATCTTCCGAGAAGATGACTTCCGTGCCTTCAGCATGGTGGAAATAACCAAATCCAACAGGCCCCTGTCTCTCAGCACCTGGCTTTCAACAGCCATGCCATTAAAGCCAGCGACTGTAAAGCAGGATGAAGAATGGGACATTGCGAGAGAAGGTTCTCCCGCATTGGCAGTCACCAAGGAGCATCCGCCACCAGGCATATTAGGGCGGCATACCAAGGACGCAGAGGCCAATCTGGGGCAATTAGGATCATTGGGATCCCCTCGGATTTCGCTCTGTGGAGCAGACGAGGAAGCAGTTTCAGTGGAGGAAATGCATATATCAGCCAATAATGTCCCCATGGGGCCACCAACGCCTGTGTGTCCGCCCAAGGATCTTTTGACCTGGCTATGAACCTCAACGCCTTTTGATTGAGTCGCAAAACCAGGAGATCCACGTCTGGCTTGCCACATTTTAGGCAAAGGAGGCGGAACACATAAGTGTGTGGTGATCATTCTCCTTGGTCCAGCGTCTGGCGACTTAGGTAGTCCGCTTGCCAGTTTTCTACACACGAAATGTACATGGCGATAAGGGTCGACACGCTTCGTTCTGCCCACCTCAGGATGTGAGTGACCTCCAATGCTGCAGACGAGCTTCTTGTTCCTCCCTGATGGTTGACATACGCCACCGCTGTAGCGTTGTCCGACTGGATCTCGACTGGACGCCCCTCTAGTATTTATGACAATGTGGAGAGACACATCCTGATCGCTCGGAGTTCCAGAATATTGATTGGCAGGCTCTTCCTGTGTCGACTGAACACCCCAGACTCCATCCCAACTGGTCAAGCTGGCGTCTCTCATGATCACTGTCCAGTGAAAGGGAAGAAACGACTTCCCGGCAAGAGCCGGAGATCTCAGCCACCAGACCAGGGAAGTCCTGACTAGTGGGCTCACCCGGGTTTCATAATCCAGGGACAACTGAGACTTGTCCCATTTGGACAGAATCTCCTTCTGCAAGACTCGAGTGTGAAATTGAGCAAACGGTACTGCCTCGAAGGAGGCTACCATGAGACCCAGGACTCGCATTCAAAAGCGTAGCAACGGATACCTACGGGACGCCAAGAGCTTGACCGCCGTCTGAAGAGTCTGCAATTTTTCCAAAGGGAGAAAAACTCTTGCCTCTGGGGAGTCTAAAATCAGACCCAGATACTCCAAGAACTGAGTCGGTACCAACACCGACTTCTGGAAGTTCAGCACCCAGCCAAACTCTTGGAGGGTCTGACTGGCAATAGCCACATCCTCCTCTAATTCTGAGCTTGAAGCAGCTCTCAGAAGCAGATCGTCCAAGTAGTCCACGATAGCGATTCCTCGATTTGTCTCAGCAAGGCCAAAATCGGGGCAGGCACCTTGCTAAAAACCCTTGGAGCTGATGCCATGCCAAAAGGAAGAGCCACGAATTGATAGTGGTCTTCCCTGACCGCAAAGCGCAGGAACCTCTGATGCCCGACATATATGGGGACATGCAAGTAAGCATCCTTGATGTCCATAGACACCAAAAAATCCCCCTGGTGGAGTGCAGCGACCACAGAGTGAACTCATTCCATCCTGAACTTCCAAACCCTTACAAAGGCATCGAGAGCCTTGAGGTCAAGGATTGGGTGGACTCCGTCCTTCGGGACCACAGAGTAGAAACACTGAAACCTTACCCACAGTGGCACAGGTATGATTACCCTGCAGCTCAACAAGTCCTGCACTGCCCCAAACAGGGCATCCCGACGAGCCGGAAAGGAGAGGAAGGTTTGAGGAAAATAATCTGTTTGGTGGACGAGAAAGAAACTATCTTGTACCCTGATGAAACCACTTCCCAGACCCACAGGTCGGAAATCAGGGAGGTCCACCGAGCCGCAAACTTTTGTAGAAGTCCCCCCATCGAGAGTTGGGTGGGGCAGACCTTCATGCTGTCACAGATTTGTTTGCAGGCTTGTTTGGCTTGCGAACCCGGGGATGTTTTTGTCCCCCAGCAGACCCTTTGTCAGTCTGAGGATGCTAACCTGTGGGACCTGACTGACGAAAATACCGCTTTTGCGCGGAAAAAGAGGGTCCCGGCCTGTGGCTTTGCTCTTTTCCTTTTCTGGGCTGGGGGAGGAGCATACTTTTACTCCCTGTGGCATCCTTTATGATGTCGTCCAGGGAGGCACCAATTAGCCTCCCGCCCCAGAAAGGCAAATCTGCCAGAGCCTTCTTGGAAGTCTGGTCTGCAGACCAGACCTTAAGCCAAATCAGGCGTCGCAGAACCACTGCAGATACTGAGGCTATGGAGATCAAGGGAGCTGCATCCAGGGCTGCATCGCAGACATACTTGAGGCCATACACTAACTGGTCAGCCAGTTCCACGCAGCCTGGAGGAGCATGATGCTCTTCCAACTTCTGGTGCAATAGCCTTGCTCATTCAGTGAGTGTCTGTGACACCAGTGCCTTAGCCGAAATAGGCCACAAAGCTGAACCCAGCATAGACAACATGGACCGACCAACCGCGCTGTTCGCGCCTTTTTAGAAAGTCCCCCCAGCACTAGAGGCCAAAACCTGTTAAAAACCACACCAAGATGGCCGCCTCAGGAAAAAGAGCGCAAGCTTCTAGAAAATGGCGCCCGCTGTAACTACCTAAGTCACAGCGCGGCTACAAGAAAATGGCTGCCAGCTGCATTTTAATAATAGCAGCGTGGCCACAAGAAAATGCCGCGATTTAAAGAAAAACGCCACTGAGGACACTGAGGTGGACGAGAAGGCTGGAAAAACATAGTGACTGCTGAGCGCAGGACCCCCCATGGCAGACCACCCACACAGAGAGCGGGCCCAGAACACCCTGCAGCCCCCAGCCAGGATATAGGAAAAACAACCCCTTGGGTAGGAGGGGGGAACGGATGGGAGGAAAGGAAAGGGAGGACACGAGACCCCCTAATCGACCCCCCCTAGGAAAGCCCAAGACAGGAGGAAAAGTACTTATCCGTCCCTGCGAGGACTGCTGGTGCATTCCTGACAGACCCACTTTCGAGCAGTACAGAGTAGCTGCCAGCCACGGTCCACTGTGACACAGACAGCTAGCAGCCTGGTCATATGTGAGCCCTGGAGCAAAAAGCTCACTGGCCACCCCTGGAGCAATGGGGTATGTCGTGGTCCACCCATCGCGTAGCTAAGGCCTATATTATGCAGCCTGTCACCCAGCCTGCAGTTGATAGAAGATCTCAGGGTCAAAAAAATAAAAAAAACTTTAAAAATAAAAGTTCTTCAGGACCATGGGTCCAAGGGGAGCTAGGTCCTTCTCCTCTACTAGGCAGAAAAAACTGTGTAATTGTCAAAGTGCAACAGCGCTGAAAGCTGAAAATTGGCCATATTTTGAGGGCATATATACCGCATGAAAATCTAAACAAAGTAGGAAAAGCCACAGGTACCACTGACCAAAAAAATGCATCTAAAATGGTGGCAGCGCAGCCTCACCTCACCTCACAGCTGGGCTGTCAGGAAGGGCACGCCAGCAATCAAGATGGCGGCTATGGTCGTTCCTCTGTCCCACCCCAATAGGCTATTTAAACTGCCTTACTTCCTTGAATCAGTGCTGTCTGGTCTACAGCGTTACCTGAGACCTCTGATTGTTGTTTACCTGCACTCTGCTCCAGCTGACTTTACCTGGCTTACTCTGACTACCCTGTTTATCTGCCTGCATCTGACCTCGGCCTGTGTTGACTACATCCCTGCCTGTTCCTCCTGCTACTTTGCTGCCAGCCTGTTGCCGAACCTGCTTGTATCTGACCCTGCTCCAGTGTTCACCTGCTTTGGACTTGTGTGTCTACTGCTCCAGTCCATCCGCCTGCATCTGCCTGAGCTCCTAGTTCCAGTCCAGCTGAATAGTTCCAGTCCGGTCTGCTGAGCGATCCCTGTGTGTCCTGGTTCCAGTCCAAGCTGTTCCAGTCGGCTGAATTGAGCCTGTTGTTCCTGGTTCCGGTCCAGCTTGTCTACCAGCAAGTTTGCCAGGCTCTCGTGCGACTCTGCACTCCTGCGCCTCCTGTCTTCTCTATCAGGGGCCTTGAGTCAGAGGTGTAAGGGAGGCCTCCCTCTGCATACCAGACTCTTCCACCAGGTACGTGACATGGGCCCACAAAAGCAGCGCAAGTCTCCCTCCTCAGCACAAAACAGAAAACCTGTTAGAGATACAGGTATGACCTCTATAGCCCTACAACATTCTTGGCCCTAACTTGCTTACACAGTTTGAAAGGATAATACATAAGGCACTGCAGAATACCTCAGATGCCATTACTGATAAACTTACTCAAGAGATTTGTGAGGTGGGCAGACGCACATCTATTTTGCAGAAGAGGCTGGATGAAATTGACATTACTACATTAACACATACAGAAGAATTGGAAACCCTTAAAGATCATTATTTTATTCTGCAAAACCGACTGGAAGATTTTAAAAATAGGGCTAGACCGCCGAATTTACGAATATGTGGTATTCTTAAAGAAATTGAAGACTACAGTCAACCATAAGAACACTTTTCCAAAAACTAGCTCCATCTATCCCTATTGAACATCTAGAAATGGACAGAATCCACAGGGCCCTAACCTCACGTAAAGAAGAGGGCCCGTCTAGAGATATTATACTGAAGATGCACTATTTTCGCACTAAAGAACAATTAATGGAAGCAGCAAGAAATAAAGAATCCCTTATTTTTCAAGGACACAAATATCCAATTTTTCAAGATTTATCTAAATTCACGCTAATTAAACACAAAGGGATGAAACTGCACTTGCAAGTTCTCAAATACCATTGTATATGATATAGATGGGGTTCCCCTTCTCCCTGCGCTTACCTTAAAAGGGAACTTACTATACCTGCAAATCAACAAATTTATTTCTCCGCCTGTCAGCACCCCCAACTATAAAAAGAGACTATTCAGCGCTGACCAATAAAACACCTAAATAACATGCCAGCTAGCACTAAAGGTGCGTAGTGCAAAATACAGTGAAGAGCAGAGCAGCTTGACTGGTGACAGTGATCCCTCCACCTCAGATAAATGAGCCTCTCACCTCCTCCACTCGACCTGTAATAGGTCACAAGGCAGTACACCCACAATCCAGGTAGTCCCTCCGGGATTTTTGTGGTTGGTGGTTTGTTATTTTACTTCCCTTTTTGGGCCTTTGGGTCCTATACCAACACCCTCATGAGGACATGCCACCTGCCGGACCTCTGATGGAAAACTAAGAGCATATCTTGCATCTACATGTTTTTATTTAAGAGCGCTACATCAATTCAACAAATGTAAGTGAAGGAAACCTGTCAAACACACATTTAAAGTTTAAAGAAGCACTCTAACCTTAAAAAAATTATCAAGAGTTAAATAATTATAATAATAAACTATGTCAATCCACGGCCATCAGATTAAACAGAAACAAATCCACACTATTAATAAAAACATTACTACAAGATCAGATGCAATCTTAATAAAATACATATAAAATCCACTTAGTGCAAATATCTAACTATAAATAAAATTACATATAAAATACCTATCTATTAGAAATAAAACAATTGATATCGAAGTCTATATCCATTCCTGCAGGCGACATTACCTTCGTCTTGTAAATCCAAAAGGATTTGCGGCGACTCAGCTGGCGAATATAATGGCCTCCTCGCCAATGCTATCCCCCAAAATTTTACACATTTGGGATCACGTTGGTGGCAATTTCTAAAATGCTTAGGCACACTATGGGTTTTTACCCCCTCTTAATATTACTAATGTGTTTACCAACCCGCACATGTAATGCTCTGGAAGTGCATCCTACATACTGCAATCCGCAGTTACATTCCAGAATATATACTACTCCAACTGTCGCACACATAATAAGATTTTTAATTTGATATTGTTTGTATGTGGCAGAGGCATAAACATCCTTTCGTTTTTTAATATTGTTCCTTTTAATATTGTTTCATGCCACATGCATGAAAAAACGAATAAAAAATTGAATAATCTTTTTTCAGCAGTTTTTGGCGGATCAACAACCCCCGGTGCCAAACTGTCACAAAAGCAAGGGGCTTTGCGATAAATAGATTCTGGATGACTTTGGAGCACTGGGCCTAATACACGATCATATTTGAGAATGGGACAATATTTGGCCACAATTTTCTCAAATTTCTTTTGTTGCATACTGTATCCATTATAATTTTTAATTCAATAGTAGCAACTTTAGTAGCTGTAGAACTCACGTTCTTATCGGCAATAATCACACTTCTGTCTGTAGCCCTTACCCTTTCAATTTCTTTATTGATTAAACATAATGTACATCCTTTCTGTCTAAAACGCATAGCTAAAACCTGAGACTGAGATAAAAACTCCTCTTCCGACGTGCAATTTCATCAGAGTCTGATAAATTGCCCTCTAGGTATATTACACAGCCATAACTTATGATGGCAACTATTTAGCGGGATATATGCATTTCGATCAGTAACCTTAACCACTTAAGACCCGGACCAAAATGCAGGTAAAGGACCTTGCCCCTTTTTGCGATTCGGCACTGCGTCGTTTTAACTGACAATTGCGCGGTCGTGCGATGTGGCTCCCAAACAAAATTGGCGTCCTTTTTTCCCCACAAATAGAGCTTTCTTTTGGTGGTATCTGATCACCTCTGCGGTTTTTATTTTTTGCGCTATAAACAAAAATAGAGCGACAATTTAAAAAAAAATGCAATATTTTTTATTTTTGCTATAATAAATATCCCCCAAAACATTTTTTTCCCCTCAGTTTAGGCCGATACGTATTCTTCTACCTATTTTTGGTAAAAAAAAATCGCAATAAGCGTTTATCGGTTGGTTTTCGCAAAATTTATAGCGTTTACAAAATAAGGGATAGTTTTATTGCATTTTTATAATTTTTTTTTTTACTACTAATAGCGGCGATCAGCGATTTTTTTCGTGACTGCGACATTATGGCGGACACTTCGGACAATTTTGACACATTTTTGGGACAATTGTCATTTTCACAGCAAAAAATGCATTTAAAGTGCATTGTTTACTGTGGAAATGACAGTTGCAGTTTGGGAGTTAACCACAGGGGGCGCTGTGAATTTGAGTGTTCCCTGTGTGTGTGTTTACAACTGTAGGGGGGTGTGGCTGTAGGTGTGACATCATCGATCGCGTCCCCCTATAACAGGGATGACGTGATCGATGCTGCGGCCACAGAGAAGCACGGGGAAGCTGTGTTTACACACGGCTCTCCCCGTTCTTCAGCTCCAGGGACGGATCGCCGCACTGCAGCGGCGATCGGGTCCGCGAGTCCCGGTCCTGGAGCTACGGACCGGGTCACGGGAGCGCGCCGCAGGCGCGCGCCCGTGACCCACGGCTGGGTACTAAAATCAACGTATATATACGTTGATGTGCCCAGCCGTGCCATTCTGCCGACGTAAATGTGCAGTAGGCGGTCCTTAAGTGGTTAAAATGATTTTTAAAAGTTTCTAAATCTAAAAAAGTATTCTGTTGTTGATCTACAGTCCAGGTCAACTTAATATTTTTTATATTGCTGTCAAGTTGATCCATAAAAAAATTGCAGACTAGGGAGGTCTCCCTACCAAATCATCACTAAATCATCAATATACCTCCTATAACAAGATAGTTGGGGTGGGCGATTACAGAAACCACTTCTTCCTCCCAGTGGGCCATAAACAAATTGGCCACACTGGGGGCAAAGCGGTCGCCCATTGCAACCCCACATATCTGCAGATACAATTTCCTGTCAAGCCAAAAATAATTGTTCAATAGACAAAACTTGAGGGCTTCTAACAAAAACTGTACATGTTCACTAGTGAGGTCTGTCCTTATTAATGCCCATTCCACCAATGCCAAAGCAGCATCATGGTCGATAATGGTATATAGGGACCCCACATTCGCAGTTATCAAAATACTATTTTAAGTTGACCTGGACTATAGATCAACAACAGATTAGCTTTTTAGATTTAGACATTTTAAAAAAAAGAGAATCACTTCCATACTAGAAATCATTTTAAGGTTACTGATCGAAATGCATATAGTCCGATAAATAGTTGCCATCATAAGTTATGGCTGTATAACATACCTAGAGGGCAATTCATCAGACTCTGATAAAATTGCACTCTGGAAGAAGAGTTTTTATCTCAGGTTTTAACTATGCGTTTTAGACAAAGGATATACATTACCTTTGATCAATAAAGAAATTGAAAGGGTAAGGGCTACAGACAGAAGTGCGATTATTGCCGATAAGAATGTGAGTTCTAATAAAATGGCTACTAGTGAATTTTATATTATAATGGATTACAGTATACAACATAAGAAATTTGAGAAAATTGTGGCCAAACATTGGCCTATGATCGTGTATTAGGCCCAGTGCTCCCAAGTTGTCCAAAATGTATCGCAAAGCTCCTTTCCATTGTGACAGTTTGGCACCAGGGGTTATTGATCCGCCAAATACTGCTGAAAATAAGTTATTCCATTTTTTATCTGGTTTTTATGCATGTGGCAGGTGTGCGACTTGCAGACATGCTAGGAATAATATTGTAAGGGTCACCACCGTTTACGACCTTCCATCCACCCACGACAAGCTTATCCGACACACTCCGACAATCCTGCATACACGATCCATATCATTTCCCCAGAATCAAGACGAGACTCAGCTCTGTACTTGTTCCAAAATGAATGAATGCTTTAATGGTTTCTTCTCAGCTTTTTATGCAGTTACAAGCATGTGACAGTAATCAAAGGGACAATGAAATTGCCAACCCCCTAATCACATACTAAGGCTAATTACTAATTAGTGTCCAGACATTTCGGCACCGATCTTGACGAGACACATTCCTTTAGATAATGACATCAAAACAAAATACTATCACACAATGATTTGACCTAAATCCACATCTTTAGACAGACGTACTGTCTCCGGCAGAAAGGTCTTAACACCTGGGCATCTATAGGCTATCACACAGTGTTATCACACAATAAAGAGGTCTTTCAGGAGCCAACCTCACTTAACATTTCAATAGTCATTCTTATTGACTGGTTGTGGGTCCACATTAAATCACCTGGAATATGAACTATCCCTAATGTCCCATCTCATGTAATACATGAAGTATGATTTAATAGCCACCCTATGCCCAAAGGGGCACAGGGTGGACTCAGATTCAAGAGTTATCAGTGACGCTGACACAGGAGTATCCCCCATCCTTCCAGAGTCTCTGGTTGTCCCGGGTCATTCCGTTACATCTCTCCCCTTTCGGTGGGAGACTGACACAGGAGGGAACCCCAAACGGGTTGACTCCGAAGTTAGTCAGCAGTTCCAGTGCTCCAATGCTGGTATCCATACTGTACCCCAAATAAATGGCTCCAAGCTGAGCATTACTCACCCCGCCAACCTCTGCCTCTCTCAGAGAACACGCCTGCCGCTGGGGAGAGGCCTGGACTGGCCCTTCTCCCTGGAGTTCTTTCAGCCGCTGGAGAGAAGACAGGGTGGCTGGGCTCAGTCCATCATGCTGTTGGGGATCTGGGCCAACTGCCCCCCATTCCTGGGGTATACCAGTGGAGATTGAAGTCCCATCCACTGGTGTTAGGTGAAAACCCCCCGGTGCTTGCAAAGCAAAGCCGACATCCTCCTGTCCCAGTGCCGCACCATTTTCTGGGGTTGTGTCAGTGGAGACTGAAGTCCCATCCACTACCCCAGGAAACCCCTCTTCCGTTAGTGGAGAGCAGAGACCCGGGGCACTCTGCTCTGTTGCCAGCTCTTCCGCTGGGTTGCTGTGAGTGGAGACCACAGTCCCATCCACTATCACAGGAACTCCCTCTCCTGCTAGTTGGGAGAAGAGGCCTGGGGCACTCTGCTCTGTTGCCAGTGATTCAGCTGGGAGTAAAAGCTTTACCATCTCAGCTTGTTGCTGGAGAGAGGGGCCAACTGCCCCGGCTCCCTGGAACGCCACATCATCCGCTTCGGCTTTAGGGATGGCAATCTTCAGATTTTCCACTGCCGATTCATGAGCCAGGATTTCAGAGTGGTCATCTGAACTTTCCTCATAATCCCAGGCAACGGGAGCCCCACCCTGCTGCTGAGCCGAGTCTAGCAGCTGTCTGTAGGCGATCTCCAGCTTCCATTCCTGAATGGCCAGAAATTCCAAATCTTCCTGTAACCAGTGCCCTTCCGAGATATTCAATTTTTCCAATCTGTGCTCCATTATGTCCTCCAAGCGCCACTCCCAATCACCCCCGAAGTCTGGATCACTGGACATCCTCCAATACAACAATCCCAGGCCATCATAGTCATAGTCTTCTGTGGGGCTGTCATCCGCTGGTTGTTCCCCCAACAACAGCATTCTTACGTCATACTGCGGCCAGTACCTTACATAGATGGAGGGCAGGACCTTTCCTTGGTGTTGCTGCTCCAGAGCTAGCGCTTCCTTCCAGATTTGGCAACGAATCATATCAGACCATCCCAGCAGGGCCTCCTCTGATACTGGTTCTCTGTGCTGTATCCGCATCTCTTGTAACCTCCTCCTGAATTCCTCTTCCATGGAGACTGGTATCTGTACCTCTCCTCTCTCTTCAGTTGGTGCTGCTGTGACTTCAGCTGCTGCAGCACTTCTGTAGCAAGGTGGCATCCACAGCCGCTATAACCCGGTCTATGATCTCCGGTGGAGGATTAGGACCATATTGTGCCAGTCCACGTTTAACAGCCCGATCAAAAAATTCTTCCTCAGGTGTCCTGTCTGTTACGCTGGGTTTCTCAGCTCTATCCATTTCGACAAGTTCTGCGATAATGTCCCTTTTCTTACGGTTGCTGGCCGGTCTGTCCCGGCTCTCCAGTAAGTCCCTGAGGGTAGAGAGCTTCAGCCGTTCCTACTGTGTCTCCATTGTCCTGTGCCCTTGTAGCCGTCGTCCTGAAGATGGAATCATCCCACTGCTGTGCCACCACTGTAACGGTCACCACCGTTTACGACCTTCCATCCACCCACGACAAGCTTATCCGACACTCTCCGACAATCCTGCATACACATCAATCCACATCAATTCCCCCAGAATCAAGACGAGACTCAGCTCTGTACTTGTTCCAAAATGAATGAATGCTTTAATGGTTTCTTCTCAGCTTTTTATGCAGTTACAAGCATGTGACAGTAATCAAAGGGACAATGAAATCGCCAACCCCCTAATCACATACTAAGGCCAATCACCTGGAATATGAACTATCCATAATGTCCCATCTCATGTAATACATAAATTATGATTTAATAGCCACCCTATGCCCAAAGGGGCACAGGGTGGACTCAGATTCAGGAGTTATCAGTGACGCTGACACAGGAGTATCCCCCATCCTTCCAAAGTCTCTGGTTGTCCCGGGTCATTTTGTTACAAATATAAAAAAAAGGAAAGGATTTTATGCATCTGCCACACACAAACAATATCGAATTAAAGATCTTATTACGTGTGCGACAGTTGGCGTAGTATAAATGCTGGAATGTGACTGCGGATTGCAGTATGTAGGATGCACTTCCAGAGCATTACATGTGCGGGTTTGGTAAACACATTAGTAATATTAAGAGGGGGTAAAAACCCATAGTGTGCCTAGGCATTTTAGAAATTGCCACCAACATGATCCCAAATGTCTAAAATTTTGGTGGATAGAAAAAGTCCCTAGACATTGAGAGGAGGCCACTATATTCGCCAGCTGAGTCGCCGCAAATCCTTTTGGATTTACGAGACAAAGGTAATGTCGCCTGCAGGAATGAATGTAGACTTCGATCTCAATTGTTTTATTTCTAATAGATAGGTATTTTATATGTAATTTTATTTATAGTTTGAGATATTAATTTGCACCAAGTGAATTTTATATGTATTTTATTAAGATTGGATCTGATCTTTTAGTAATGTTTTTATTATAAGTGTGTATTTATTTCTGTTTAATCTGATGGCTGTGAATTGACATTGTTTATTGTTATAATTATTTCTCTCTTGATAAATTTTTTAAGGTTGGAGTCCTTCTTTAAATTGTAAATGTGTGTTTCTTTAACCAATTAACCACCGAGGACGTCCCTGGGACGTCCTCAGCTTTGTGCAGTGATATCTGAATGATGCCTGCAGTTACAGGCATCATTCAGATATCGCCGTCTTCAGCCGCAGATTCTGTGCACGATAAGAACGATCAAAGCGACCACCCAATGCTTCTCCAGGCTCTCCCGTGCCACTGGTACCCGGAAGTAAACAAAGCCGCAATAGCGGCTGTCGTCATGTGATCGGTGAATTTGTTTTCACTGATTTCATGCTTGTAAGCCTGAAGGAGAGATGCGGGATCTAGCACTAGACCTCCTCTGTAACTCGAAAATAGTAACCTGTAAAAAAAATTTAAAGCGTCGCCTATGGAGATTAAGTAGCGAAGTTTGGCGCCATTCCATGAGTGTGTGCAATTTTAAAGCGTGACATGTTAGGTATCTATTTACTCCGCGTAACATAGTCTTTCACATTATACAGAAAATTGGGCTAACTTTACTGTTTTGTTATTTTTAATTCATGAAACTGTTTTTTCCCCTAAAAAAATGATTGCGCAAATACCGTGAGAGAAAAAAAGTTGCAATGACCACCATTTTATTCCCTAGGGTGTCTCCTAAAAAAAATATAATGTTTGGAGGTTCTGATTAATTTTCTAGCAAAAAAATTGTGATTTTTACATGAAGGAGAAAAGTGCCAAAATAGGCCCGGTGATTAAGTGGTTAGGGAATTTTAGAGTTTTGAGACACATGCGCAATATATATATATTTTCTTGGTACAATGAGATTTGATTTTTCACTTGAATAATTTTTGAAATTTAGCGCCAGTCTCTGTCACACATTATGCACTTTATACCTTAGTCTGGTCAGCGAAAACGTCTCCCCTGGTATTGGAAAATCTTACCTGTGACATCAGCTGGGATTGGGCAGCTCTGTCAGGGAGACTTTTTGGCAGATTGGGGGTGGCCATGACAATATATATGTGTATTGCGGGCCATCGGCGTAGACCCGACCCCACGCTGATGAAGTCCTGCCCACGGATGTAAGGCGTACGGGGGGAGGAGCTACATCTACTTGTGGACAGTAACCATTGCACATTATGTTTGCTGGCAAACGCAGAGAGTGCTTTTCAATGTGAGTAGTTTTTCTGTTATTTATTCAAATAAACTGTTATACAGAGAGCATTCAATCTTTTATTTTGCATTCTATACACGGTGCAGTACATCAAGGAGGTACAGGATCTCGATTGCTACCCAGATTGTGGGTTTACTGCCTTGTGACCTATTACAGGTCGAGTGGAGGAGAGGAGAGGCTTATTTATCTGGAGTGAAGGGATCACTGACACAAGTCAAGCCAGAACATTTCTCGATCGAAATCAATCCAACGGATGGACCCAAAAAGGAGGGGGAAGGAGCCCCCCTACTTCAAGTGAATGACGGGGGTGAGAGAAAATACTCCACATATGGGATATGGGAGAACGATGGTGAAGCTAAAAAAACTTGGTCCAGCAGAACATGCAAGGAAAAAAAAAAAGGTCCAGATATTGCAGATCAAAAAGATAGGTTTTATTGTAATAAAACCATCAAGCTGCTAAAAAGGTGATCACAAAATGTATATAAAAAAGAATAAAAGCAAAATAGGAAATAGGCATACCAAGCCCAATGCGTTTCGTTCCAGAAAGACTTCAACTGGGGCATCAAACTGCTCCCCCATATTGCGGTACATTTATAATAAAATGCTCCTGATTGTGTAGTACAACGAACCAATCAGACAAGTTGTACCTTGTATGTCTGATTGGAGGAGGGTCAGTCACATGACATAAAAAACACCTGACCTCCAAACACAGACCAATAACATGGCAATATACATAAAGCACATCTTGGGTTAACTAAACCACCAATCTGCTACCAAATAAGGATCTGGGTATAACCAATAAAAAAGACAGGGGCGGGATTCACATACATTTTGTCCATAGTCATTACATAGTTACATAGTTAGTCAGGTTGAAAAAAGACACAAGTCCATCCAGTTCAACCATAAAAAAATAAACAAACAAAATAAAAAACACAGTACATCACATACACCCAACTCCATACCCACAGTTGATCTAGAGGAAGACAAAAAAAACCAGCAGAGCATGATCCAATTTGCTACAGGAGGGGAAAAAATTCCTTCCTGATCCCCCGAGAGGCAATCAGATTTACCCTGGATCAACTTTACCTACAAATCTTAGTACTCAGTTATATCATGTGCATTTAGGAAAGAATCCAGACCTTTCTTAAAGCAATCTACTGAGCTGGCCAAAATCAGCAAATACTCGGATGGGTCAGGCCCCACTTAGCCCACACAAAAGAGGTAATTTTACTTCTCCACCTGAAGATGATATTACAGACTGATGCTTTCTAATAGGGGTGATACTTATGTTTCAATCTCCTTAAGATGTTTGCCATAATTCTTGATTTGCATATGGTAACATATCTGATGTCCTGGAGATGATATTGAGTGGAGTTTTTGCACTTGTTGTTTAATTATTATTATTTATTTATTTTTTATACCACCTCAGCCTTCACCAAGAACTAAAGACCCGCTCATGGTTCCATTGCTTCAACATCTCTATTAACGGTTTTGCATCATCTGTGTTTTTTTTTTTTTTACTTTCTCTTTGTTATTATTATATATTTTTTTCCCCTTCCCCCTTTTGTCCTCTGTAACTCAACTCTTCCTTGCCCTTTCCCCTCTCACCTCCCTCTCCCCATGGTTTGTTCCTAAGACTCCCTTTCTCCTGACATTTTCTTCAAATATTCCTCCGAGTCTTCCCACCGTCTCCATTTACTATTATGCTTCTCAAGTTGGCCTTCGTCGCAGCTACAGAGATAATCCAGTCTGTTATAGTTTTCAACCCGCGCAAACCATTATCTTATGTCCGGTTTGTTTTTGTTTAGCCAGTTTTTTGGGATTAGCCCTTTAGCCACGTTTATTAGTTGAGGGAGCAATGTTTCCTTTGTATCTTTTATTAGAGCCTTTTGCATTTGTTTTTTAATTAGATTCAAAGTTTTTTTAAATTATAAGGGCTCCTTCAAGCAGTTTCATTAATGTGGCCTATTATTATTGATATTTAGACTCTTACTAGATATACCATATAGGAATATCTTTAATGTCTAGAAAAGTTATTCTATTTTCTTTCTGGTACATCAGGGGACACAGAGCACTATAGTAATTACTATGTGGATTATACACCTAACTTCAGGCGATGGACACTGGCGTAATCAAGACAGAAAGTCCTCTCCCTATATAACCCCTCCCATACAGGGAGTACCTCAGTGTTTTCGCCAGTGTCTAAGGTGTTGGTCACGGTTAATGAGTGCTCCATAGATGGACTGAACAGGGTCTGGGAGCTACGCTATCAGATCCATTAAAAAAGCCAAAACAACCACTAAAGTGGATTGTACCCAAGCCCCGGTACCTGAGATCCAGCACCTTGGTCACATTGCTATACCACAGGTTTGCTCTGGCAGGACGCTATACAAGGTCCAAGGCAGTGAACCCAATGTACAGAGGGGACTCCGTGCTTGAAGGTCTGCCATGACATCAACCCGCTGTGATGGGTAAAGATTGGGTCGCTGTGATATTCCAGCAGTTCCCTGTAGCGAGGAATGGCGAGTCTGCATTTGTTTGCAGTGTCTCTATTAAAAGAGAGCGATCTGACTCTCTGTTTTCCCAGTGGCCACTGGGAGCAGTGTGCTGTTCTATCATGCCTGTGCTCTTGCTCACGCAGGCTGCTGTTTTTTCCCCAGCCACTAGAGGGCGCAGGTTTGCTCAACGTCTAGCCTATTATTTATTGTAGGCAGGAAAAGGGAAAAGGAAGAGCAGCCATTACCATGTGCTGACAGGTTGGATAGGCCTTAGAGACAGAAAAATGGGCCGTGAGTGTGTGAGTACTGGCTTGGGAATGGGTACAGACAAGTCATAATAACATGGTGCGTATTTTCTGGGACAGGAACATGTACCGCTGTAAGTAGTAGATACATGCCTGGATGATTAGCAGTTCACTTTGAAAGTGTCATTATCTGCTTGTGGGCAGAAACAGCATAATATACATGCTTGCAGTTTTTTTGTGTGCTTAAATGCATGTTTTTATAATACATGTTTGAAAGGCGTGAGTGTAGGATGCTTGCACATGCTTGGTATCCTACAGGTATATTGCACTTGAGCAAGTACTTGCTTACAAACTTGCTAAATCGCACAGTTGCTAAGCAAAGGCCCAGTATCCTGGTGGTCTGCACTCTTACCTTAAAAAACCGAGGCCATGTGTTCAAATCCCACATATGGTATCACCTACTTAAAGCTTGCCTTATACTGCTGAAATGCACAATTGCTAATACACACAGTTGCTGATATGCACAGTTGCTAAAATCGCATAGATGCTGATTTGCACAGTTGCTAAAATTGCACAGTTGCTAAAATTGCACAGTTGCTAACATGCACAGATGCTGTATCAGACAGTTGCTGCTTAAAGGGGTTGTAAAGGATTTTTTTCCCCCCTAAAAAGCTTCCTTTACCATGCGTTAGCCACCGCTCCCTGGGCATTTACGAAGGTCTTGGCCCCAGTACTAGCAAGACTAAGGGTATAGTAGTAACAGCATACCTAGACAACCTGTTACTGGTAGATCAGTAGCACGGTTCAACCAGGGGGTGTACAGAAACGGGTCAGGTATCTGGAACACCTAGGTTGGATTCTCAACCTGGAGAAATCATCATTACAACCAGTAAAAAGACTGTAGCATTTGGGCTTGGCCATAGATACATCCCAGGAAAGAGTGTTTTTGCCCCAGGCAAAAGTCAAGGCTATAAGAGAGCTGGTCCAGGTTGCTAGTTAAGATGGTTACTTCATTCAAATCAATTGCCTATGCCCAGTTTCATTCTTGTACAAAGAAATTTATTGAAAACATACATCAACAAAGTTTCATTCAAGACTGTTACAATACAGTATTCTGTCTGCTTGGGACATGAAAACCCAAGTTTTAGAATACCCAACAAATCTGTCCCCAAAAGTGCACCAGCATCTCAGTTGGTGGTCGATAACCAAGAATTTGCAGAAAGGAAAATCTTTTATTCCGGTTATCTGGAAGGTGGTAACAACGGATGCAAGCCTATGGTGGAGCCATCCTAGAGGAGACCACTGTCCTAGGGAAATGGTCAGAGTCTGAGAAAACCTTGCCCATTAACATCCTAGAGGTTCGGGCAATATGTTTGGCTTAATGGCCTGGACGTTCAGGTTACGGAATTGTTCCGTCAGGTTACAGTCTGACTATGCCACAGCAGTGGCCTATATCGACCACCAAGGGGGCACCAGACGTTGGACAGCTTTTGTGTCAGGATCAAGGGATCCTCTCGCACTCAGGTCAGATGTGTCAATGACCACGTGAGATCAGTTTTTCACCGATTTATGCATTCAGCTGCGATTTCTTATCAGGAGATCCTGGTATGCAGAGATCATGAGGTTGGCAGTAGGGGTTTTGTGGACTCTTCCACCAGACCTGCTGTTGCAAGGGCCCGTATTCCATCCTACCTTACAGTCACTAAATTCGACGACGTGGGTGTTGAAACCCACATCCTAAAGAATCTAGGGCATGCTTAGTCATGTTTGTGAATGTCAGAGTTTTGCAATGCCTCATGGTATGTATAGTTCCACAACAGCTGGAGGGCCGTAGTTTGAGGATCCCTGCACTACACCAAAACGCATCTGCCAGAAGAGTTAAACCCCCAATTTTTACAATAGGATTACAAGATACCAAGCCCAAGCGGATGATAATCCAAGAGACGTCATAGTTAGGTTCCATTAAGCCGAAGAGAAGTCTAAAATCATGGAAGCCATACGAACATCAATGGGAATCTCATACGAAGGAATTAAATTGCAAATATTCTCAGATCTATAAGCAGAGACTTTAGCAAGAAGAAGACTGCTTAAACCATTGACAGAACAAATGCGTGCCCTGGATGTGACATATCAGTGGGGATTTCCAGCGTGCTTTAGGGGGAAAAAAATGGACGCAGCGCAGTATTAAGATTCCCCGAAGATCTAGGGGACTTTTGTAGCAAACTGGACCTCTTGCCCCCATCTCTACCAGGCTGGGAGGAGAATAATGGGACAACAATAGCCTTAAGTAGCATGCATTGGAATTGCATATGGGGAGGAAGGGGGGAAGTAGGGGTAGAGCATGTTATGTGTAATAAGTTAGTAGAGAAACTTGCGAGTAAGAGATTCTATGGATAACTCAAGGTTAAAAGGGGAAGGCGGGTGGGTGATGCAGAGGGGGTGGGGCTCGGAGAAACAGTAGAGGGGCAGAGGACGTGGGCATACCCTCCCCAAGGAAATTTGGGAACTGAACAATGTCTAAATAGATGTTGTCAGACCCGTACAAGGACTCTAGTGAGGGAGGAAAGTTATAGGGGTAGGGGTGGAGGGTGTAAGCTGGGGGTTTCTTTTTTTTCTCCTCCTTCTCTCTGGATTTGTTGCAGTCTGCCAGGTCCTCTCCATGAGTAACCATGGCCACAATAAATGTAATTACCTATAATTTAAGGGGGTGAATACTCCAAGTAAATAGTATAAAGTAAACAAAGAGCTCCTTTTTTGGGGGGGCTAATGTGGTCTGTCTTCAAGAAACGCATATTGCTCAGGCTTCGTGTTGTAGACTGGCTTCACATTCATTCCCCATGTGGTTCTATGGCGACTCAACATCCAGCCACTCGAGGGGTGTGGCCATTGGCTTTAACAAGACCACAGTTTATACAGTAAGAGAGCAACTGGCAGACCCTGAGGGGAAATGTATCTTTGTAAAAGGGAATCTGTAATATGGAATTTACATTGGCCCCTCTCGCTATACAGCTAAAAGACAGAAGGTCGTAAAAAAATTACTACTGGAACATCAGCTCGCAGATACATGGAGGCAGGGGTGTTGCTAGGTGGCAAAAAGACCAGGGGCTTCAGCCCGAAGCCGGCCGGGGGGGGGGCGTTTGCGGTGGAGTGGTGCTGGGTTTTTTGGCTGGGCAGTGGGGTTGTGTGACCAACATGTGAGGCAGTGTACACACGACAGAGGTTCTCGCTGGAAACCAGCGAGAACCTCGGCCGTGTGTACGCTCCTGGCTCGCCCCGCCCGTCGGGAATCCCGTCGAGCGAATAGAGAGCACGCTCTCTTTTTGCTCGACGGCCCGTCTGGATGAATGGCTGGTTGCCATTCCCGACGGGCGGGTTGCCGATTTCGACGGCCGGCAGAGAACCTCGACGGGCGGAACGATGTGTTCTGCCCATCGAGGTTCTCTGCCGTGTGTACGCGGCTTCAGTGTGTGTGTGTCAGTACGTACACATACTGACATGTCTTGAGTTCTATGGCAGGGCTCAAAATTTCAAGTCCTGAGCCACTAGCCAGACCTTAACAGTTACTCGCCACCAGTTGCCCCACCCAACCTCCCCATGCCCCACCCCTAAGTCTGCCCTTAAACACGCCCTTGTAAATTATCTCATGAAATTACACTGTTAAATTTTTTCAGCAGAATTAAGTTCCAAAAATAAATAACAACTTCTTTAGCAATATTAACATAAAGCATATTAGTACCCATCAAATGCAGCCTCATTGTGCCCATCAAATGCAGCTTTACAGTGCCCATGAATGCGGCCTCACTGTGTCCATCAATGCAGCCTCACTGTGTCCATCAATGCGGCCTCACTGTGCCCATCAAATGCAGCTTTATGGTGCCAATGATTGCAGCCTCACTGTGTCCATCAATGCAGCCTCACTGTGCCCATCAATGCACTCTCACTGTGCCCATCAATGCACTCTCACTGTGCCCATCAATGCACTCTCACTTCAGAGGGCCCATGTGTCACCCCTGTACACCTGGATAGGAAGAAGGCCGGGGGCAGCATACAGAGGAACCAATGCCCTCCATTTTCCCATCCCTGATCCTATTCCCCCATCACTGCTACCATTGCTCACTGTCACTCATCCCAGCCCCATGCTTTAGGGGGCCCATGTCTCACCCCTATACACCCACATAGGAGAAGCAGCGGGCGGCATATAGAGGAACCAATACCCTGCAGTCACGGCCATTGGTTCCTCTATATGCCGCCCGCTGCCCCTCCTATCCAGGTGTACAGGGGTGAGGCATGGCTCCCCTGAAGCATAGGGCTAGATGAGTGACAGTGAGCGGTGGTAGCAGTGATGGGGGAATGGGATGGGATCAGTGGTGGTGGGTTAGATGGGGTGAGTGGCAGCTGTGGTGGGGGGATGGGATCAGTGGTGGCTGTGAGGGGGGTTAGATCACTGGCAGTGGTGATGGTGAGGGGTGATGGGATCAGTGGTGGTGGTGGAATCAGTGGTGGTGGGGGGATGGGATCAGTGGTGGCTGTAAAGGAGGTAAGATCACTGGCAGTGGTGATGTATGGGGGTGGGATCTGTGGTTGTGGTGGGATCGGTAGTGGTGGTGACATCGGTGGTGGTGGTGGGATCAGTAGTGGTGGTGACATCGGTGGTGGTGGGTGGGATTAGTGGCAGGGGTGGTGATATAGGGATAAGATCTGTGGTGGTGAGGGGGGTCAGTAAGAGGCAGAGGTTGGGATCAGCTGCACTGACTATTATGTCACTTACTTTGGCAGTCGATTCCTCTTCATCATTACTCCCATGCCTCCAGGGATGCTCCTGTGTCATGGGATCTCCTGCAGAGGGGAGGGCTCCTCCACCTTCACTGTATTGGTGTCAGCTGGTCAGCTGACTTTCCCTTCCAGCATGTTACAAGTCTTTTCTTTTCCTGAGGCGGGCAAACAAAGCCCCCCCCCCTCCCCCCGGCGCTCAGTGTAACAAGGTCCCACACCCGTAGATGGCTAGTTTCATAGACTGATACTTTCACAAACACCAGTCTGGGGGGGAAGGACCTTGTTACACAGCGCGCTGAACAGACACATCCATCTCCATCACACACAGCGTGACATCCCCCTGCACAGTGTAACATCCCGCACACACAGCGTCACATCTCCTTGCACAGTGCGCACACAGCGTGACATCCCCGCGAACACACAGTGTAACATCCCCGCACACACAGCGTGACATCTCCTTGCACAGTGCGCACACAGCGTGACATCCCCGCGAACACACAGTGTAACATCCCCGCACACACAGCGTGACATCCCCGCGAACACACAGTGTAACATCCCCGCACACACAGCGTGACATCCCCGCTGTGTGCAATAAAACATAACAAGAGGAGGAGAGAGAGGGAGGGGAAGAAGATCGCAGGCAGCCTCGGCATCTCCCGCCATCACATTCAGTATTTCCCCGCCGCACTGTGATTGGGTGTACAGCGGTCATGTGCGGAGGCGGGACTTCAAGACGAGTGCAGACAGGCCAGCCCCACGCCGCACATGACCCGCATACTCCCAATCACAGGGCGCCGGAGCCCGGAGTCAACAAACATGGCGGGCGAGATCTGCTCTACGGTGACTCGGGGCTGGTGATTAAAAACTCCATGCCCGAGACTCAGGCTTTTCTGGGCCAAATTCGGGGCTCCAGCCACCCTAGCCAGGGGCTAACAACGCCTCTGCATGGAGGGTTAGGCATCCAGGAAATAGAGACTACACTTTCTACTCCCCAGTCCATGGGGAATTTCAAGGATTGATTATATCTTCATAAAACATCAATTGTAACCATCGCTTAAAAGTGCGGAGATTAAAGCAATTACTTTATCTGACCATGCTCCAGTAGTGATTAAGTTAGAAACATTAAATAATAGGACGGGAAGAAACTAGAGACTAAACAACTTGCTCATTCAGGACCCGGTGATAATTAAGAAGATTGAGCAGGAACTTAAAAACTTCTTTGCGGTAAATGATACACCAGAAATCCTCCACTCAGCCTTGTGGGAAGCGCACAGGGCTGTTATGAGGGGGATACTGATTGGGGCAGGCGCAGGGAAAAAGAGAAAATGGGGAGAGAAACTGCATACTCTATATAGAGAGATTCAGGGACTAGAATAAATGACGAGACCCCAAGGTATTGTGGAGAGACAGGAATTAGTGGTTAAAAAGCGGACCCTTTAGAACAGGAGAAAAACGCACCTTCTATATGGTAAACAAGGAGAGGTATCAATGGGGATATAAAGATTTTTGCTAAAGTAATAGCAAAAAAGTTAAAGCCCCTACTACCAAGCTGGATAAACGATGACCAGGTGGGGTTTGTATCAGGTAGAGAGGGAAACGATAACGAGTCACTGTGTTTGATTCATGAAGTAGAGAGGGGGAAGATTCCAGTTACACTCATGTCGATTAATGCCGAAAAGGCCTCAGACAGGGTGGATTGGGGCTTCATGTTTGGAACATTAAGACATCTGAGTATTGGGGCAAAAATTATGAAATGGATATCGGCCTTTTAGCATCACCCAACGGCCAAAATCAGAATACATGGGAACTTATCCCCTCCCTTATTTAACATTATTATAGGTATTGGAGGGGTAAAAGTAGGGGAAAGGGAGTTTAAGGTAGCTGCATATGCTGATGACCTGCTTTTCTATTTGTATAACCCTAGAATAACAATCCCAGTTAATTAAGATGAACTAACCAGATATAGAAAATTGAGTAATAAATATGTCTCAAGCCCTGTTCACATGACCGGGATTCCTGGTGGTAAAAAGTCTGCTGGGAATCCCAGGTGGAAAACCGAGAACCTGCTCAGTAACTTTCCCTACAAGTCACAGCAAAGTAAAATAAAATAAAACCCAACCCTGACGCGTTTCGCACTAACACTAGTGCTTAGTGCGAAACACATCAGCAGTTGGGTTTTATTTTATTTTGCTGTGACTTGTAGTGCTGTCCTCCTTTCAATAAAGGCTACAATTTGTTCAGTGTGCGGCTGTCCTGAGACAATCTTTGTTCCTCCCCCTCTCATGGATAGGAAGAATTAACGCTTTAAAAATAAATATCCTACTAAGGTTGACCTACATTTTCCCAATAACAGTACCCCAGGCATATGCGTGAGCACAGGGTGTGCCCAGGCACACCCTAATCACCCCAAGTGCATTAGTATAATCGCTCTGAGTAGCAGTAGGAACATGGGAAAGATCTCTTTCTTACCTGCTCTGCCATAAGAGAAGTGTTTATGCTCTTCCCTATCACTGTGTCGGCAAGGAAATCAATGTGTCAAGGTCATATATATGTAGACACACACACACGTGCATGTGTGTTTGAGCTTTAGGGGGCACATATATGACGACTATTTTAAGAAACTAAGATCAATGATATTAAAATACATCTGGGCACATAAACAGCCCAGAATTGCATATGCAACTTTGGCGAAAGCTAAAAGGTCAGGAGGATTAGCACCCCACGGATTTTGAGAAATACTATCAGGTGATTTATATTTCTCGGATAGCAGAATGGATTCATAATAAAGAGGGGATAAACTGGGTAAACATGGAGATTTCACAAGGTAAGGTAGATTTGGGTAAGATTGTTTGGATACCAAGACAGCACAGAGAATTAGCCAACAGTACAAATACACTAACTAGAAACACCTTCAAAATTTGGGATGGTTTAGGAAGAATGCACCATTGGGACCATAATTCACCACTATCATCGATATCGGGCACAAACTACAGTATTTCAAGCCAGCGAAAGACAAACACATATATTTCACTAGATGGGTAAAAAATAAGAATTATTATTACAAGACGTTCCGAAAGGAAATAGGATTTGCACGTATGAGGAAATCACACAAAAATGGGGAAATGTGCCACTAGATATGAAATTAGTCCAAAAATCATGAGCAAACAATGATAATAAAATTATATTCACATAAAAGTGACAAGTGATAGTAATTGTCCATTCAAGAAACAATAAAAGGAATGGTGAGACTGGACGTGAAACAAATGGACCATGAAGTAACCCTTTTTGCGGAGAGATACAGAGAGGTAGAATACTCTTACCAGAGTTGATGGATCTACCCGTCAGTGACAGCAGATCGTTAGAGCATAGGAAATCCTAGTGGTAAATCTTGGCAGCTTGTGTGAAGGCTCTCCCTGCTGCACACTGTAGATAGAAAATGTGGACCCAAAATACAGCTGTAGACAATCCTTATTCGAGATATCCCGGACCGGAGAGGAACTCAGGATGCACTGGATGTCAATATTGTTCTTCAGAGAATGAAGAAAAACTATCAGTCCTTTTCAGGGCTGTATATGGCACATTAAAAAAAAAAATCAATTCACCAAGGCATGGAGAAAAGAAAAAGAAAAATAGGGCTCCCGTAGTGCAGATTAATTGTGGGTTTTATTGGATTATTGCATAAAAGTGATCACAATTTGAACAAATAAAAGGGGCAATAAATGGAGTGGTGTACCAAGCGCTACGCGTTTCGTACCAAAGTACTTCAACAGGGGCCCCACTTTGCCCATTAAGTGAGTGTCTGAGACACCAAAGTTGCAGCCAATATAGGTCACAACGCTGACCCCAGCATGGTGAACATGGAGCAGGTCACCGCTTCGGACCTCCTATCAGTAGGGCCCTTAAAGGCAGGGGTCCCCTCTACCGGGAGAGTGGTTACCTTTTTTAGCCAAAGAAGAAGCAGGCAAGCTGCAGAGTAGACTCCTGGATAGAGGCTACTCTGGATCTTGCCTGATCAAGGCCTATAATAAGGTCTTTCCCAAATCCAGAACTGATTTACTGTTCAAGACACAGATTAAACCACCTGTGTCTTACAATATTACCAGAATTATCATGCGATTCTCCAGACAAGATAAACCAATCCGTGACATTGTCAAACGTTATTGGTCTATCCTTTCCGATGATCCCAAGACCAGTCCATTTGTTACGGATTCTCCAGCCATTACCTTTAAAAGAGCCATGTCCCTAAAAGATAAGTTAGTACAGAGTGAATTCAAGGGTGTTACAGTGAAGAAACATTGTCCCGCCTTGGGAACTTACCCATGCGGCCACTGTTCGCACTGTCCTTTGATGCGGAAGGAGAAATCCTCCAGGTTACCGAATGGCACCTTATTTAGACCGCACCACTTTGCTAATTGCCAAACCCGTGGGGTGGTCTATTTGATGTCATGTGAATGTAAGGCATTTTACGTCGGTAAGACAAAACAGGAATTTTGGCGTCGTGCTGCCAGGCACGAATATAACATGCTAATTGGCAACAGATATCTACCCCTTGGACGGCACGTTGTGTTTAAACACCACTATAAAATGCCAAAAATATCTTTTGTTGCCATAGACATAGAAAGGCTTTGCTGCAATGCGAGCAGAAATGGATCTTTAATTTGCAGGCAATGGTATTCCCAGGCCTCAATGAATCCATCTCGTTCGCCCCTTTCATTAAAGGTTACACCTCCTGGAAAACCGACTAATCGTCATTCCCGGTTCAGTGATCTTTGGAGTCTTTGCTTTTCTCCATCCATTCAATGTTTTTTGGATACAATGTTTTTTCATTCCCCCTTTTTTGTTTGCTCTACTTTTTCAGAATATCCTTATAAATATATCTGCTTATACATCTACGTATATTATTCGGATATGGACTAATTATTAGTCCACATTCTCAAGTTTTCATTGCTCTAATATTTAATACATTGCTTATTGTTGCATATTTATGTTTATTTGTGTATATTTGTTTATTATTGCAATTTGACCTAGGAGAACATATGCCGTCCTCGGTGCACATTTTTTTGTACACATAAACCCAGGTGTACGTTTATCCACCCACATCTTGGTGCCATCTGGGATGCCCGGTCCCTTTCCACCCTCCCACGACCACATGCTCCATTGTTTGACAGTCCTTGGGGTTCCTATTTTCCATCACAGACAGCAGCACCTATTTTCTCTGGGGGGAGATTTCCAGTCTTTGTGACCTCCCGGCAGTCTGGGCTTTAGCATGCACATGGCTTATACCCTAGTGCACAGCACATCCCCTGTGGCCTTGTGCTCTCTAGGCCACCAGGGGGAGCCCTTTGACTGCCGGCGGCATCCCCTTGTCTCCCCTTCTTTCCGTCCCTAGTGCACGCGGTGCACGGTGGTGTCATTGCGCCGACGCCGCACAACACCGCGCGCATGTTTTTTCCATCTTCCATGGGCTGCTTCACGCAGCCCATCAGACGCTTGGGATGACGGCGAGCCAGCCGGGACACATTTATTGTGTCCTTTGGGAACGCCGGGGGGGCCATTCCAGCGTCCACCCCCTGGCGGTACAGGTGTATTGGACACACAGCCGGTCTCCTCCCCTTTTGTCATGGGGAGTGGGGGTCACCCGTTCGGGAGGGGCGTGACTCGAGGCTATAATTCCTGGGCAGTTTACCATCCTTCTTTGGGGGAGGGCTGGGTCATTTTTTCCCCCCGGGGGGGGGGGGGCGCGTGTGTGTCGGGGGGGGTGGTTGTGCTCGCCCAGGCCTATCGGAGATCCCCTGTCCCCACCAGCTCGGCCCCTCTGTTCAACTCATCCCCGCCCCTCTTGGACCAGCTGGGAGTGACACATCCCCTTCCTTAATTTGGGCATGATCACTTCCCTCATTGGCTTCAGGCTCCTTTATTAATGAGCACCCGCAGTGTGGCTGGACTCAAATCCCACTGCTGATCGAATGCTCAGGCAGGACACACTTTTAGCATTTTAGGGTAAGTCAGGGTTGCATTTCCTTTTGCTTTTGCTTTTATAGCTCTGCCTTTTAATCTATTATATGTATCTATTTATCTACTCTAGTATATTTCAATTATTTATTTTTACAATGGTGTGGCTCTGTTTGTTTCTCCCCTCTCTCAAACAGACGGGGACACCCTGCAGCATCCACTCTATACTTCCATGGGAATGTTTTTCCCTTCCTTTATATTGCTATATCCAACTACTTAATTGGCCAGTCCAGGTACTGCCACCCTTCTATTTTTGTCTTTGTTTTTCCGAGCTTATTACATTCCTTTTCTTTTTTGCACATTTCATCACACTCACTCCCTATCCCACTCACCTTCATTCCTGCCACCCCTGTGTTTTTTGTCTGTATGCATCCCATGCCCTTCCACCTCGTCACTTTTTTCCACATATCCTTCATTTTTCTTTGCACTTTCCACGGCACTTTACTTGTCACACTTTCCCAGGGAAGATCTTCTTTTTTCCTTTTTTCTTCCCCCTTTTCCCCAGCATGCCCTTCCATCCACCTACTCACCTTTCCCTGTCACCTTCCCCCCTTTCCTTCCCCGAGCACGTTCCCCAGCTCATTCACTCACATCTGCACATCACCATTTCTCTGGTTGGTATCTCGGTGACCATTCTTACTTGGTATATTCATACCATCACATATATGTATTTATCTGGAGATGCTTTCTCATCTTTATATATATTTTTCAATTTCAACGTTTTTTCTTTGAGTATTCTTTTATATATGCTTATACACATTTTTCTACTTATTTTCCTTAGGAAGCCTCTTTTCCATCCATCCACCTATCCATCTGATATTCTGAGCCGTTGTGTGACCCAGTTGTTGTGAGTTTGGGGCTCCTTTGTATTGGTCGGCTTATTCTTCCTGCCTCCCCCGCCGCCCCTCCTCCTCTCTCCCCTTCCCCCCGGGGGGTTCCCCGGTGTCCCCTGCTCTCCTAACCACTCCCTCCCAGGCCCTCTTCGTTTCTCATACCCCTCCCCTATCGCTGCCCCTCTCTTTACCTTCCACCCTCCGTCTTCCTCCACACACCCACCTATGACCCCTCGAAGGTCGCTCCTGGTTTTACTCCCTCCTCTATAGGTGTTTAGAGGTGAATGCAATCCATCTGACCCAGCCCAGGGTCCCTTCTCCCTATCCTGCTCTCCCATCTGGCACCCCCTCATCCGGGGCCAAGCTTTGGAGGTGTCGTGGGATTTGGTGGTTCGGGCTTGTCTCCCAGTACGCTACCAGGTAAGTGGCGGCTACCCATATGCTCTTCTATATTGTCCATATGACAGTCAAGTTGTTTGGGACTAATAACACCCTGGCCTTGGATCTTTAGGCTCGGTCTTATATGTCCCAACATCAACACTTATTCTATGCAGTGACTGGCGTGTGTTTTTCTCCTATAGAAACTATGGCTGTGCAAACTATACCACTCCCTGAAGAAGACCGTCAATACTTTTAGGTCGAAACGCGTAGGAGTTTTCTTTGCCTATACAGCGCATATGATTCAGTACTGAAAAGGTTTGTGTGGGAAAGGAATGGACTTTCTAGGCACGATTTTGTAGAAAAATAGAAAAATAATTTTAATTTTAATAAAAATACATAAATAATACAGTTCATCAATGACCACACATATTAATGTGTCCTGTATATTAAAAAGCTATAACATATACAACAATATACATTTTGATGTCAAGAAGGAAAGTGAAACATTAGATTACTACTATATTATACAATACAAAGCAGATACAGGGTTGATCAAACCCAAAGGGGACTGCTAGGTGTATCGCTGAGTAGTTTCTATTCAGGTCTTGACATTCATTTGGTTTCTCTTGGAGTTGCTCTACATGTTTCGTGGGTTTGACCACTTCATCGGGAGCATAGAGAAATAGACTGCGCAGATAAAACAGAAAATACAGTAAATAAACAATATCAGAAAAACAAATAGCTCATCATTAGCCCATCACTGGATGGGTCAGGGAATGTGCTATTAAACTTACCAAAAACCATAAATGGCATGTAAAAAACAGGGGAGACTAGTTGCGATTGCCCAATGAGAGTCAGGAGGAACGTTAATGTCCCCAAAAAGGGAGCACCGTTGCTGTCTAGCTGGTCAGAAATAGGCAGCGCGAGCACCCAGTTGTCTCCGAGACATAGCCGGCCCCCGCCCGAAGGGGGTGCTATAACACCTATACAACAATTGGGAGATGTAATAGTTTGGTACAATTTATTTGGAGTAATTTAACATATATTTAATATGTGCCTGTATGAAAAATACATATATATTTAATAGTATGTTGGTCTAAATATATTTTTTCGGCGTGCTATTGCAACCAAATTAAGTTAAATTAAGTTAAAAATCTAATTATTTTGGTGCTTAAAGTGATGGTAGTAACTACAGTACATTGCATAGTAAGCTACAAAATTATTTATATATATATATATATATATATATATATATATATATATATAATGTTATATTGTTGTTCTTTGTTTTTGTAACAGATTACTAATTAGACTTGGTGTTATTAGCAATCGTGCCACTAGAGGGCACGTTGTACTAAAAAATTAGCTCATTTAAGATGCAGAACTAATCAGACAGGTCACTAGATAAGACGATTTGGTAGAACAAACATTGAGTGAATTAAAAGCTACCATAGCATGTGTATGGATCTATATTAGTTTTAGACATTGTACCATGCCTGAGTGGTGCTGTTATTTAAAGAAGATCCTTCAGATTTTCTATCGAGGTCCAGGAGGAGATAGAGCCAGTGTGGTCTCTGTGATGAGACAACAACAAATTGTGGCTAAACCAGATCTACATATATAGACCAACAGAGGTATGGTTGTAACATAACCTCCATAAGGAACGCTCGTTTACCTTACTTGTCCTGACTTGTGTACAGCAGCGGGTTCCCCAACATTGTGTGCGGCTACACCTGGTCTCGTACTGACCATTACTTGCTGCTGCCCGGCTTTTGAAAGCACCCCCAACTCGCGCGCGCCAGACAGCGTCTGACGTCATGCGTGCGGGCCGCGCGGACGTCCGCGCATGCGCGATGGCGCCGCTAACGCTGCCCATACCTCCAATGGGGGAACGGGCGCGAGAAGGGCGGAAGTCCAGATGGACTGCCATTGGTGGATGGACCTGGGCTTCATCCTCTCTAGGAGGAGGCATGCCCGTCCATATATCCACCAATGGCTTACGTGGCCCACAGGCAGGGGGTATGGCCACCGCTGGGAGGGAGGTACCAGACTAACCACATCCGTCCATCCAAACAGCAAGGCAGAACTAAACCAGTTCCAGCCCACGATCCATGACAATAACTGAGCAATCGCAAAAAGCTACTCCCTGAACAAATAAAGTAAACATAACCAAAAAATGAAAAAAAATTGCATATATAGTTACAATTATAATTAATTTACAATAATTGAATTGATACTTATACAATAACAATATGTCTCTATTGGATCTAATCATAGAATAGAATGATTAGATCCAATAGAGACATATTGTTATTGTATAAGTATCAATTCAATTATTGGATGGGCGGATGTGGTTAGTCTGGTACCTCCCTCCCAGCGGTGGCCATACCCCCCGCCTGTGGGCCACGTAAGCCATTGGTGGATATATGGACGGGCATGCCTCCTCCTAGTGAGGAGGAAGCCCAGGTCCATCCACCAATGGCAGCCCATCTGGACTTCCGCCCTTCTCGCACCCGTTCCCCCATTGGAGGTATGGGCAGCGTTAGCGGCGCCATCGCGCATGTGCAGAAATCCGCGCGGCCCGCACGCGTGACGTCAGACGCTGTCTGGCGCGCGCGAGTTGGGGGTGCTTTCAAAAGCCGGGCGGCAGCAAGTAATAGTCAGTACGAGACCAGGTGTAGCCGCACACAGCGTTGGGGAACCCGCTGCTGTACACAAGTCGGAACAAGTAAGGTAAACGAGCGTTCCTTATGGAGGTTATGTTACAACCATACCTCTGTTGGTCTATATATGTAGATCTGGTTTAGCCACAATTTGTTGTTGTCTCATCACAGAGACCACACTGGCTCAATCTCCTCCTGGACCTTGATAGAAAATCTGAAGGATCTTCTTTAAATAACAGCACCACTCAGGCAAGGTACAATGTCTAAAACTAATATAGATCCATACACATGCTATGGTAGCTTTTAATTCACTCAATGTTTGTTCTACCAAATCGTCTTATCTAGTGACCTGTCTGATTAGTTCTGCATATTAAATGAGCGAATTTTTTAGTACAACGTGCCCTCTAGTGGCACGATTGCTAATAACACCAAGTCTAATTAGTAATCTGTTACAAAAATAAAGAACAACAATATAACATATATATATATATATATATATATATATATATATATATATATATATATATATATATATATATATAAATAATTTTGTAGCTTACTATGCAATGTACTGTAGTTACTACCATCACTTTAAGCACCAAAATAATTAGATTTTTAACTTATATTAACTTAATTTGGTTGCAATAGCACGCCGAAAAAATATTTTTTTAGACCAACATACTATTAAATATATATGTATTTTTCATACAGGCACATATTAAATATATGTTAAATTACTCAAAATAAATTGTACCAAACTATTACATCTCCCAATTGTTGTATAGGTGTTATAGCACCCCCTTCGGGCAGGGGCCGGCTATGTCTCGGAGACAACTGGGTGCTCGCGCTGCCTATTTCTGACCAGCTAGACAGCAACGGTGCTCCCTTTTTGGGGACATTAACGTTCCTTCCGACTCTCATTGGGCAATCGCAACTAGTCTCCCCTGTTTTTTACATGCCATTTATGGTTTTTGGTAAGTTTATTAGCACATTCCCTGACCCATCCAGTTATGGGCTAATAATGAGCTATTTGTTTTTCTGATATTGTTTATTTACTGTATTTTCTGTTTTATCTGCGCAGTCTATTTCTCTATGCTCCCGATGAAGTGGGCAAACCACGAAACATGTAGAGCAACTCCAAGAGAAACCAAATGAATGTCAAGACCTGAATAGAAACTACTCAGCGATACACCTAGCAGTCCCCTTTGGGTTTGATCAACCCTGTATCTGCTTTGTATTGTATAATATAGTAGTAATCTAATGTTTCACTTTCCTTCTTGACATCAAAATGTATATTGTTGTATATGTTATAGCTTTTTAATATACAGGACACATCAATATGTGTGGTCATTGATGAACTGTATTATTTATGTATTTTTATTAAAATTAAAATTATTTTTTCTATTTTTCTACAAAATTGTGCCTAGAAAGTCCATTTCTTTCCCACACAAACCTTTTCAATATAGTAGGACGTGGCACTTTCTGTATATTACGAAGGGTGCTGATTGCCACCCAGAGGCGCAGCAATCACTTTGCAAAAATGTTATGATTCAGTACTGTTTTATGTATACATGTCATTGTTTTTTCAAATGATTTGTTCTCAATTGTGTTAATTTTTTGTAATATAACTACTATCAAGCTCATATCCTGAGTCCTGTTGCATCAGACTCTTTTTTGAACTTTTATATTTAATAAATGTATAGTTTTATAGTCCATTGTACCTTTCTTTTCATACCATTTGCTGCAACTCAAAGCCCCTAGGGGTAATTATTTCACTTCTTTCCACCTTATTTAGCCAAGAGACCGGGGGGTCCACGACGGGAGGAGAGGCCTATTTTTTCAAAAGGCTCTCCTCAAAAGGATAACGGACTGCCATGTGCTGAGGGACCACAAAAGACTTTTGCGGCAGTTCCCACTCCTTATTAATGAACTTATCAAAGAAAGCAACATAAGGAAAAACCTTCACAGAGCGGTTAGATTTGTGTGACCCAAAAGAGACAGACCCCTCTGTGGAAGTCCCAGCTGCATCTTCCAGCTTGAGAGTCTCTCACAGCATCAATAAGTGCACTCAAAAGTGCTCTGTCTTGCACTGACCCAGACGAGGGGTCCTCCTCACCAGGGAGGTCCTGGTCCGCATCCTCTGACAAACCAGAACCAGGGTCCTGAGCCGCAGCCAGGCCCGAATCTGAGTCAGAGCATTCCCTAGAAGATGGTGGGGAACTTTTACACCCCTTACACCCTTATGCCGCTTCTATTCTGGCAACAAATGATTCCAGGACTTCCGACAGCGTATCCATGGGAACCGCAGGTGCAGGGGCACCATTTGCCATCTCTGGTAATTTAGGGGAAGAAAGGTCACCCACTGACAGCCCTCAGGGACTAAGTGAAAAAACACTTAAGAAGTCCACCCTCCTTGCTGCACCGACCGGGGGGGGGGGGAATTACCCAGGGGACTCACCACCCAGAGGGAGACTGTCGGCCCGGTCCACTGTGAGTGAGACAACAGCAGCCCAGTCATATGTGGACCCTGTAACATGTGCCACCCCTGGAGCCATGGGGCAAAACAATAAAATAATAATAAAAAAAATCCTCAGGACTCTGGGCCCAAAAGGGAGCCACGCCCTTCTCTGCTAGGCAGAAAAAAACTGAGCAGCATACTGCAGGGTGAGGTGTTATGATCGGAGGGACCGCCCCCTGGGCGGGGCTGTTCAACTCTGTTAAAGTTACATGTTTTAAGATAACTAACATGTTCTGCCTAGTCCTCTCCTATGAACAGGAACATAACCCAAATGTCAAGATTTAAGGAGCTGTGTTTGTCCATGGACAAAGAGAGAAATAAGGGATCATTTTTCGGCATTTTTATTAAAAAAATAATTGTTTTTGCTTTTAACTGTTAGGGGGCGTGGCTTGCTGTGACACGTCACTGATGGCTGTTCCCGATGACAGGGAACAGACAATCAGTGACATGTCAGGGGAAGGACGGGGAGATGTTGTGTTTACACAGACATCTCCCCGTTCTTCCGCTCTGTGACCAGATCGTGGGACACCGGCGGCACGCGCACGACCATAGGGCTCGCAAATTAAAGGGGACGTATATATACGCCCATTTGTGCAGCCGTGCCATTCTGTCGACCTATATCCTTGTGTGGCGGTCAGGAAGTGGTTAAAGTACATCACGGGACACAGGGGGTCTGAATACTTTCCATACCCACTGTGTCTGTGTGTGTATATATATATATATATATATATATATATATATATACATACACACACAGTTGTTCCCTCTTAAATTTATCTCATTTCATCGGGGTTCAGGTCAGCTTCCATCAAGCTGAGTCTCCCCTCTAAAGAGGTGTCCGCTCACATACCTCTTGCACATAATGCCTTAATAGTGACAAATAATCTTTTATGCATTTAAGTTCGTCAGACATTTCAGATGAGGACTTACAGCTGTTGATTGCGTGAAGGATATCTTTCAAGGAAGGCCCTTCTTCTACTCCTGGGGTTCGCTCCAATATTTCTCCCTATATCATTTTACTTGCTGCATGCCCGCTTTCCTGGGCTGCTGATGCCGCTGGGCCCTGGCTCTTCCTCCCCACAGAGGGGGAAGTCTGGGAATGAGATGGTTGTGCCCCCCCAGCCTGCCCACCATTCGTGAGTGTCTGACCCGGTGTGTGGGCAAACCATTTCAGCTTAGCAGCCAGCTGGTTCCCTTTGTCTTTTGGCATGCGCAGTGTTTGTGCACCAGTGCCATTCTGCGTGGCAGTCTCATCTGCTCCCGCCTCCTGGACATAGCGGAAGATGTACCCAAGGTACTCGGGCACCTATCACAACCCTATCCTGGGTGTACATTGTCACCTCTCCTCTCACTGAGGAGCACGCCGCTGGAACACACCACAGGAAAGCGTGCAGCTGGTACGCACCACAGAGACGAGGCTCACTCCACCTACTGACCAGCCGGACAGCCATTCCACCACTCAGCGCCTCCTTCTCTCCCTACCAGGTACCCAGCGTGGGTGCGAGGTCTGGGCTGCTGTGGCCTTTCACCTCAGATTCCTCCCCTGCTCTTAAAAGCATTTATCACACCAAGATCAGTGTGATTAAATGCTTTTAATTTTTTTTAAATAATGGCATTTACATCCGGGTAAACCAGAAGTGATGTAAGTCCATAGTTTCTGGGTTACTATATCATAGAGCCAAACAAAGCTGAAGTATGGGTACGTCACTGGTCAGCAAGTGGTTACAATTGGGATCCACAGTGTACACATATTAGTACAAGCAAGGCTGCTTTTCCTTGCAGCACAACACTGCATACTTCTAAAGTAGTGTGCAGTAAAGCAGAACATATGTATTCCTCCTGTTACCATAGCTGCCCATATGCTTAAGAAAATAAACTATACTAAAATTGTCAGTTTTATACAACTCAAGTTCCTCCACAGGCATATTATACTCCACAGAGGCTGTCCCACATCAACCCCCAACTCAACCTATTGTGCTCTTTGTGCACTCTTGAGACTGGCATTTTTTGGCATATGGTCTGGTCCTGTCCTAGGATATGTCTATATTGGGAAGCGGTGGCCGAAACGCTAAGAGACATAGGTACTACGGTTGTATCCTTGGACCCTCTTATTCTACTATTAGGTTACTTGGAGGCTATAGAGGGAGACGGGTACACTAAGCTGTGTCTTACTTTTACCCTGTTCTATGCAAGAAGGGAAATGATCTTATGATGGAATTCTGTGGAACTCCCTACCTGAGCCTCATGGCTGCAAACTGTAAACTCTACGTTACCCCTATATAGAATTACATATGAGAGCAGACAATATCCGAAGAAATTCGACAACATTTTGTCAAATTAGATTGATGCTTGTGGCTAGGTCTCAATGTCGATTAAGATGATGCTGGTTCTATGTGCAAATAACCTGACCACCTGGTGCTTTGTTCTGTCACCCCCCGCTTACCTTCCTTTCCAGGACCCTCCTGCTCCCCCCTTCCCCCCCTCACTGCCTATCCCTAATTTGCCCAAATGTCAGCTATAGGTGGTATCATGTATTAAGTAATACTGTTTGGAAGATATACTGTACTTCCCTCCCCAGTATGTACTGGGAAAGATTTTATTTTGTATAGTGCCAGGGTTAGTATTTCCGTTAAACTTATCTTGTGAATAATATTGTTATGCAATTTGACTAATGTCTGATTATATTTTGTATTGTTGATTTGTTCAATAAAAAAAATGTCAGACAGGCCTAAAGGACAATGCAATACTTATTCACTATGTGACTTTATTTTTTATAAGAGATGGCTACCCTCAACAGTTTGATGAATGTAATACTGTTATATCTTATGTCAATGATATATTATTGGTACTTGATGGGAGGGTATCCCTCTATTGTTACCCCTTTCTTGTAATCAATAAAAAATATATTTGTCTCTAAAGGACAATGCAGAGGTTCTACACACAGGGGTGGTAGGAGGTGAGCAGGTTCTGATGAATAAAGTGGTGGCTGGGCAGCACCATGTAGAGTCAGGGCATGTCTGCCTTTTTCTATGTCCAAGTGGCCATGCTATACACAGTCACAGCACACGCAGTAGTTGGCTGACAAATGTTTCCTCCTCCCAGGAATTAGGAAGCAACCTCAATGCCAGCATTTTTTCATGTTCAAAATGGTTTATCGATTATAAACAAGCCAGACACTATACACAAAGCCATAGAATGATAGCACATCAGAGGGTACATAGAAAACAGTAGGGCAAATGGAACATTTGCCCATAATCTATGCGTACAAGTGTATGAGAGGCAGGATCAAATCATTCCAGACCAAGACTTCAACTGCTTCCAGTCAGAAAAAGTATCCAAAAAGATCAGAGCACAGTTGTAAATCATCCATTAAAATTCACATCAATTAACATATCAGAGGACACCTTGTTGCCCAAAGATAACAATAACATAAAATATATAATAAATCAGGCGAGAAAGAGAAAAAAAAAGCTCAATGTACAGCGCAGCCGAGAGATCAAAGGAAAAGAGAAGAAAATCTCAAAAAACAACATCATCTTGTATTTTGTCATGGAGAGGAAAACATGGATACCTTCACATATGCTGCCCAAAGTTCCCACATTTGTTCAAATAATGCTTGTTTATCATTTACCAGACTAGCAACCTTTTCATGAATCATGAACCAGGACACTTTATGCTTCAGACAAATGGAAACAGAGGGTGTTTTCAATTAGCCTGCAATGGTGATTTTTGCTGCTAGCAATATAAAATAGACCAAACGCTGCATACTCCAATAACCCCTGATCCAAGAACATTTCCACCAGATGTGGAACATGTGATAATCTTCTGATCTGGATAGTAATTTCTCGCCAAACTGGGATGTACCCAAGTACAATGTCATTAACACTTTGATACCAGTCTCTATCAAAAAGTTGTCCAAAATGCCTTTGTAAGAGACCTGAAGCCTGGAAATCCAGGTCGCTGGTTCCAGCAAGAAATCAAGACCCCTTTGCCAAGCCAGCATGTACGGATGTTTCAGAGGGGAGGTGAGCAGACGAATAAGCCATGGAGAAACCACCCCTAGAGCCCTGATCTTTAGTACACCATTGTTAATAAGACATTAGGAATGGGGGCTCTGCTGGGGATCGAAAGGTTCCTTTTAAAAAAAATTGCAATTTGAAAAAAAAAACATTCAGAGGGGGGCATCTCTAAATTGTTAATTCAATGAGACAAGGTCAAGACAAATGACCTAAGGAAGTGAAGTCAGAAACTAATGCCAGATTGTTGTGCATGCGAAGTGCAAAGGAATGAGATAACGTAGGCACCATAATAGGAGGTCTAGCTTAAGGATGACCCCACAATAAAAAAAAAGTCAATGGTGTAGGACAGTATAGCTTGTCTTTCCATAGAAACCCAGTGAGGGTGTCCACGCCGCAAATAGAGCACCGACAACTGCATGCATTGTGATGCTTTATAGTGGGTTTAGAAATATGGAACACCTAGCCCTCCCTTGGATTTTGGTGTGTACAGGGTAGCAATGGGCAGCCTATGGCCTTTAGAGCTCTGGATAAGCTTAAACATTTTCGATTGAAAGTTTGTTAAGGGGAAATGGCAGGTAACAAAACAGATAAAGCAATTTAGGCAGGAAGGTAATTTTGACAGCAATTTTTTTTTCTGAGACACAAAATATCATGCATATTCCAACTCAAGAGAAAGTTGAAAAAAGGGGGCGGGGGTAATTGGCAGTGTATAGCGACAAATATGACGCAGTGAGAGATACTCCCAAATATGGTAAAGCTCTATCTTGCCATTGAAATGGAAAAGCTTTGTGTATGTGTAAGAGCAGTGGGTCAGGAGTATTAATGTTAAAGGGGATGTAAAGTCAGAATGTTTTTTAATCTTAATGCATTCTATGCAGGAGCCCCCCTCATACATACATACTTAAAGTGCCATATAATCTGCCAAATATCACTGTTTTAGTAGGTGAATTTCATCAACTACTAAAGCCTTCCACAGAGAGAAGATTCCTAAATATGTGGTTTTAGAGATTGCATGTGATCAGAACCGTCCTGTTAAAACATAGAACAGGCTATGTTCACTGATGTTAAAGTTTATTTTTTATATAAAAATGTATCTGCACATTAACAAACTTTTCTACAAAGTTAATACAAGCAATAAAGAAAACCATTTTAATCAATAAATTCTACACTAGAAGTTCCAAGGTGAAAATAAAAGCTCATAACATTCCTCTGCACAACTGTAAATATGACCTAAAGTTATGAAAACTTGATATTTTGAATTTAATGGAGCATAATGTAAAAATGTAATTTATGCACAATGATAGATTATTTTATGAGCAGAAATGTAATTTGCTATAGTTTATTAGCAAGACTCACTGAGACAGCTGGCGTTCGAGGGTCTAAACCCAGTGTCCTCCATGACTGTCTGCCTCCGATAGACTAAACACTCGCCGTCTTCCTTTCCTGCCAGACCTTACTAGAGGAAAACACAGCAACAGATCATAAAAGGAATCAACAATGGAACAAAGAGGACAACACACATAGGAAGAGGCACAAAGGTTTTAGGACACAATAAAGCAGTTGCACAGACAGAAATAGTATAGCAAGAGCATGACAGTAAAAGCTATATAGTAAGACATTGGTTATGGAGTTAGAGTGATAATAGCATTGTCACTATATGAATAAACATTTAGGCAAAGTGAACAAAAAAGCTCTTATAGTTCTGGCATTAAAAGTGTTAGAATCACAGCATATTATTTGATTCTAAATATTAAGTCCGATTTAATTTTTTTAAATTAAAAACTGAAAATGTTCACATAATAAATTGTGTGAAGATTTACATCAATTATCCAATCGTGTGAAAGAAAAACCATGTTTACCTTTTTCACCTGCACAAGATTGGATACTTTAAGTAAATATTCATACAGTTTATTGAGTGAACATTCTCAACTCCTTTAGTAAGTCAATCTCATCATTATAAGTACCGTATTTTTCGCTCTATAAGACGCACCTGACCATAAGACGCACCTAGGTTTTAGAGGAGGAAAACAAGAAAAATAAATATTCTGAACCAAATGGTGTACTATTTTTTTTTTATTATTATACTACTACTATAGGTGGGTGGTGGACACACAGCAATACCATCCCATCTATTAAATCAGCTCAGCTACACTATATCTGGTGGTGGTGGTGGACACAGCAACCCCCCCCCCCCCCCTTTCTCAGATCAGCTCAGGGTAGCAGGGCAGACACAAACACCCCTTAAGCCTCTTATATTACATTAGCTCAGGTGATGAGCAATGGATACCATACCAGCTCACACCTCCCACCCCCTTATCAAGGGCTCACCTCAGGCAGTGGAGGACACTGCCATTATAATCCCCTCTGGCTGGCTCAGATGTACCCAGGAAACGGCTAGAAATGAGGACTGGGGACATCGTTTACAGCAGCAGCTGTGGGGGAAGGAGCAGGAAGTCAGACAGGACTAGACCACGGCGTCGGGAGGCGGGGGGGGGTTCAGCTGAAAAAAAAAATTAAAAGCTCTCACTGCCTTCAGGATGGTGTCACCTCTGGCGGGTGACACCCGACCTGGGTGCAGAGCGCACCCCCATAGCACCGCTACTGACATCATAGCACCACTACTACACCCCATGTTTTGACACCCGGGGAAAAACGTCTCCCCCCGCTCCCTCTTGGTATGCCCCTGCTAGGATGTGCCGCACATTTCTGTCATCTCTCCTTCATAGAGAAGGAGAGAGGGATTTTAAAACGGCGGCGGTTGCGACGGGGGGGGTTAGTGCCTGGTCAGTCAGTATTCACACTATAAGACGCAGGGACATTTCACCCCGTTTTTGGGGGGTGAAAAAGTGCGTCTTATAGTGCGAAAAATACGGTAATCTTGAATTCTGCCATCATGAGGCTGATGTAATAGAAAAGGGTTTGAAAAACCGTTAACGCAACTTCAATTATGCAGTAATGTGTAAATGAAAAACTGAAATGAGAACTTGCAACCTATTTTTCTAGAATTAAGTGATGATATGTTAATAATAATATTCTTCAGATTATGAAGAAGCTTTCAAGATAATTACATTGTTTGTAGCTAATAAAGTTAAAGGTTATTTTAAAGGGATTGTCCATTTTTGTTTCTGAATTGTTTACTATGGACATGTTTCAGATACAGATTTTTCTATGTGTGGAGCAGTTTCACTTTAGGAGTCTGTTTACAAGAATTTGAGGGGCTAATTCTGGAGTAGCAAGCCAGATATGATATATTTTTCAAATTTAGTGGGATCACCTATATGCTAGTAGGTAAATTGAGTGAATGGATGAATGGAAGACAGCATTTACTGAATCAATCAATATTTTGGTGGTGGGTGATATAGTAGCATTTTTTAAGTTTATACCCAACAATGAACTTTTCCTGTTTGAAAAGACCTTTTGGTCTGCTAAATATACCATTGAAAATGTTTTATTATACATTCGATAAGTACAAAAGATTCTTTGTGACTCTGCCTGAAACCATGTAAACTAAGATAACTTCTTGTGTGTTTGTGCGCAAGGATGAAGATGGGTAAGTGGAAAGTTTTGTGTCACTATCACAGACACACTATAAACCTCCATTACTAGTATAAATCAATATCTTTGATCAGATCTATACTAGCTTCCCTGATCAAAATAAATATATCACAGTCCACAGATGAAGCAAACTAAAAGTCCCAAGAATCTGTGGACTGTGATATATTAATTTTGCACTGCACTTCTTTGTTTTGATTATTTCTGTTTTGGATTCTTGCGTTAATCTATAGTGTTTAGCTCGCAATGTTCATTGGAGTCCATTTTGTGCAGCCTATAGGGGGGTAAAGTATGCTTGGTGGATCAGTTTGAATTGTATCAGGCGGTCTCAGATGGAGACCAAAGACTGGAACGGAAAGTCCCAGGTATCGTCCCAGTCAAGTTCCGGGACGTCCTGGAGCCAACGGGCCCCCGAGTTTCTTTAGATCGGGCAGCAAAACTCTAAGGAGGTGCGAGTATATCAGAGGTTGGTTTGTTGGCACAATCTAGCCTCAGGACTTCTTCAAGAGAGGCTTTTATTAGCTGGGGGTTAGTGTGGGAGAACTGGCAGCTGAAGGCATGGGAGAGTTGTAGATATCAAAAAAAATATGATTCTGGGATATTGAATTTAGAACGTAAAAGATGTAGAGGGATCAGAGAGTTGTTATGAACTATTTGGGAGAGGGTTTTTATATTACATTTAGTCCACGCCTGGACTAAATGTAATATAAAAACCCTCTCCCAAATAGTTCAGGGATCGTATATATCTGAGCTAGGTTAGGGTTTCACCAAAGTGGAGCATTTGGCGAATACGCCTCTGCAGGATATTACTCAAGTCTGAGACCAGCTCCCCTCAAAAGGGGCACGTGGGCCACGGAAAGTAAGAATTTTAGAGCCTCGAGAGACTGCACCACAGCCGCTTCAAGTATCACCGCCCAATTGGTGACATCGGGGTCTAGCCACCACACCGCAGTGACCAGTTGGGTGGCCAGGAAATATTTGTGGAAGTCTGCGAATGCTAGTCCACCCTGAGAGGTAGGGCGTATCACAGTGGTCCACCTGTATCTTGGGGATTGGGGGCCCCAGTCAAAGGTGGAGAACATCTTATTTAATTGGGTGAAAAAAGATTTCGGGATCCACTGTGGTGAGTGTCTAAAAAGGTAGGTACATTTTGGCAATATCTTCAATTTAATTAGGTTAATACAGCCTAACAGTGATAGGGGTAGGGACTCCCCATGCCTTCAACTTCAACCAAACCTCCTGAAGCAGCTCCCGAAGCACCGCGTACAGGTTAAGAGATATGTAGTCAGTGACCTTCGCAGATATCTCAACTCCAAGGTAGTGAAACTGTTCCACCTATACGAGCGGAAGATCCAGGAAGGCCCCCGCGCAGGCAGTTGGGTCAATGGGAAATAAAAGGGATTTAGGCCAGTTCACCTTCAACCCGGTGATAGGGGCAAATGCATTTAATACCTGTAGGGCACCCTCTAATGATGGTCCTGCATCATTTAGAAAAAGTAGGTCATCCGTGTACAGAGCCACCCTGTCCTCCAGCCAGCCAATTCGAAGCCCTTTAATGTGTGGGGGAAGTGTAATGGCTATGGCAAACAGGGCCGGGGAGAGAGGGCAGCCCTGCTCGGTACCCCTTGATAATAGGAAGGGGCGGAAAAGACCCCCTCCCAGCCTAATGGCCGAGGTGGGTGGTTTATAGATTGTTTGCAGCCACCGGATAAGCAAGAGAGGGAACCCCATCCTGCGGAGAATCTCCCACAGAAAAGGCCACTCGACTCTGTCGAAGGCCTTCTCTATGTCCAATGATGCCACCACCATGGAGCCCTGGTTAAGATGCTTAGGTTAATGTCGGTGAATCTGTTGCCATGAACCCGGTTTGGTCGGTCTCGATAATGGTGGGCAATAGGTGTTAAAGTCTCATAGGCCTATAGGAGGCGCATGAGGTGGCTCCTTGGGTGATTTGCGGATTAGTACCACATGTGCATGGTACATGGAGGGCGGCAGCTCCCCTGATTGTAAGCAGTGAGTAGAGGGCAACCAAGATTGGTGCCAGATGACCCCCGTGGGCCCTATAGAACTCCACAGGACCCGGGGACTTCCCCGTAGGGAAGGATTTAATGACTCCAAGGACCTCCTCTGGGGTGATCGGCTCCACCAATCTGGCACATTCCTCATCTGACAGCCATCCCAGAGCCAGAGGATCAAGGGGATCCGCAAGGTCCCTGGGGTCAAAATCTGAGGACAAAACTGAGGTATATAGTGAGCTATAAAAACTACAAAAAGCGTCAACTATATCCCGTGATGAGGAAATCGAACCTCCCCGTTGGCAGCTTGATCTTTAGAATCCTGGTCAATGGACGGTCATGTTGCGCTAACATTGCCAACAGGCGTCCATTGCAGTCTTCTTGTTCAAACATTTTTTGTTTAGTGTGGAATAGGTCAGGTTTGGTAGCCTCGGTCACATTGAGATGCAAGTTCCTTTGTCTAGCACAGAGCTTATCAAAATTGGTCTCAGAGGGGTTGGCAGCATATTCCGCTGAGGAGGAGTCAACAGCTCCCTGGAGGGAGGTCGTCAGCTCCCCACATTCTCTGCGAAACGCTGAGATAGAGGAGATGTATTGGCCTCTGGTATACGCTTTGAAGGCATCCCATGTGACCTCTGACGAGGAGAACCCGCGTTGTGTTCCCAGTATTCCTTGAGAAGGTGGGAATTTTATTGGCTATTTTGGGGTGGTTAATCCAGTGGGATACTAATCTCCACAGAGCGGAGGTGCGCGAGCCCTGGCAGCGAATTGAAAGCTTCAAGGGGTTGTGGTCTGATAGGCCACTGGACAGGTAGAACACCTCCAATACATCAGACATTAGGGAAGGGTTAGTAAAAGCCAAGTCTATAGGGGAGGCCGTTTTGTGAGAGGCGGAAAAGCAGAAATAGGATCACTCAATGGGTGCCTCCACCTCCAAAACTTCCCCAACCCCAATGCCTGGGCCCACGTCCTCAACTCCGCGGAGAAGTGCTTGGGGGATTGGGTCTGTCGAGGCCCGGATCTAAGATAGTATTAAAGTCCACCATAAAAAGTAATTTAGCAGGGCAGTACGGAGCAATCTTTTCAATGATAGTGTACAGTACTGTGGAGGAGAAACATACACACGCGTCACCACATAATGTTGACTCCAGAGTTTCAAAACCACTAGCACATACAGTACCTGCCCCTAGGATCCATGTAGACATGTTCAACCTCCCAAGGAAGGGATTTAGAGATCAACGCGGATACCCCACAGGCAAAGGATAAGCAGAAGGCATGAATAGCTCTATACAGCCATGGTTTTTTAAGCACCTTTAGTTTGTTGCCCACAAGATGGGTTTCCTGTAGTAGTATCAGGCAGGGCCGGTGCAAGGATTTCTGCCTACACAAGTGAAGCTCCATTTTGGCGCCCCCCTCAACGGCCACCCACCTCCCTTGCAAAAATGTTTCTTTCAATAATTTTTTTATATAAAAAAACACACTAACATGCCAGACCTGCCCCATTACATGACCAGACTGTGTCCCATTACATGCCAGACCTGCACCATTACATGACCAGACCTGCCCCATTACATGACCAGACTGTGCCCCATTACATGCCAGACCTGCCCCATTACATGACCAGACTGTGCCCCATTACATGCCATACTGTGCCCCATTACATGACCAGACTGTGCCCCATTACATGACCAGACTGTGCCCCATTACATGACCAGACTGTGCCCCATTACATGCCAGACCTGCCCCATTACATGACCAGACTGTGCCCCATTACATGCCAGACCTGCCCCATTACATGCCAGACCTGCCCCATTACATGACCAGACTGTGCCCCATTACATGCCAGACCTGCCCCAATACATGACCAGACTGTGCCCCATTACATGACCAGACTGTGCCCCATTACATGCCAGACCTGCCCCAAATACATGACCAGACTGTGCCCCATTACATGCTAGACCTGCCCCATTACATGACCAGACTGTGCCCTATTACATGCCAGACCTGCCCCATTACATGCCAGACCTGCCCCATTACATGACCAGACTGTGCCCCATTACATGACCAGACTGTGCCCCATTACATGCCAGACCTGCCCCATTACATGACCAGACTCTGCCCCATTACATGCCAGACCTGCCCCATTACATGACCAGACTGTGCCCCATTACATGCCAGATCTGCCCCATTACAGACCAGACCGTGCCCTTACCTTATCCCATGCGAATCGCGGCCGTGTAACCTAACAGTAACAGCTTACCTTACCAGAATCGCGGCTGTACTATTTTTCAAAAGCCGCGCCTCCGCTGTCTTCTGTTTCGTGATAGGCGGAACATTTAGCTTCCCATGAGGCACTGTGTTCAGTGTTCGCCTATCACGGAGGCCCTCTCGTCCGAGGACGAGAGGGCCTCTGTGATAGACGGACACTAAACACAGGACGAGAGGGCCTCCGTTATAGGCGGACACTGAACACAGTGCCTCCTGGGAAGCTGAATGTTCCGCCTATCACGGAACAGAAGACGTCGGAGGCGCGGCTTTTGAAAAATCGTACAGCCGCGATTCTAAGGTCATTTTTTTGCCCCATCCCAGGCTGCGGACCTGCCCGCCCCAAGCGGCCGCTTGGTCCGCCTGGTGGTTGCGCCGGCCCTGGTATCAGGCTAGGGGAGTGAGAATTGAGGTAGCGGAACAACAGTGCCCTTTTAAAAATGTCTAAGGACAGGACCGTGAACGTGGAGTCATTTGACGATGTCATTGTGCTTGGGAGCAGAAATAAGCCCAGGAGGAACAGCGGGGATTTCTCAAGACATCTTGGGAGCAGCAGATACTGAGGGGTCCAACACCAAGACATAGCATAGGAAGACTAAAAAGAAGAAAAACATAACATAAGCATTCCATAACTGTGCAAACCAAATACCTTGTGACACTGGGGTGCCATCCCTTCTCAGATATGTGCACATCCTTCTACAACTTGCACCGTGTGACATAATTGCCAGGGCATCCCCCAGTGGCTTATAAATACTTGACTTAGAAAGGGAGAGAGAGTCTGCTTGAGAAATTATGAATTGCTTGCAGTGAAGTGGAAGGACAAATGGGATGTTTTTGTCCTGTCTTCCATTCATGCAGACACGACAGTCCAAATCACAATGGCATCTGGTGTTAAGAAGCCCCTCTGTGTCCACAACAAGTTAATGTTCTGTTCTTACTGTGTTTTATTTTTTATTTTATTTTTATTTCATAAAATTATAGGACTTGCAGATAAGTTCCATTACCTTTCCTTATGCTTCTTTTCTTAACTTATCATTCACCCCCCTTCTCTCCACTGCCTGACTCCCCCGCCGCACCTCATTTTCTACATGGCTAGTCCTCCGGCTCTGTTATGCATCTGCTCTTACCGCCGCCTCTTGCGCCTGACATGGATTCCCCACCCATACTTCCATAGCGACTGACTGTACTACTCCCCCCCCTGTGCACCCCATGCTGCTCACCAATGGCTTTCCTAACTGAGCTGGAATCCCCTATCCCTGCCGCATGTTGCTGTTACTGTTACTCTTTCCCCCTTCCCCTTACCTCCTGCTACGACCCGGTCTCCTGTTATTGCCTGATCTGCTGTGCCTACATCCCTACACATCTACATTTGCTTTGGGTTTTCTGCGATAGACCCCCCCCCCTTGGGAACACTGTCTCTCACCGATTACTGGAACACCATTACGCTCAGCATGCAACCTGATGTCTTGTTTTTTACCGTTATCTTTATTTTTTGTTCTGTTATTTTATTGAACCTCGATGTCCCACTCCACAACTCGAACTCGACCCTCAGCAGGCTTATATCCTGGATACACCATCTGCCCTGAACTGGATGATATGATCTCTGTGTTGCACCCCATCGGATCACTGTATCTCTGAATTAGCTGAGACCCTGACATCCTTGCATTACACGCTTCTTCTGAACGCTCCGGACTGGGTATTGTTTATGTTTAGTTGTGCACAATATTTCTTTTTGCATTTTATATGACTACATTTCTTTGCCATTTGTCTGCATTATCTTTTCTTTTGTCTGTCTTCTCTTATCCATTTTCCTCCTGCTCTTCTTCACCCCCCCACCCTCACTGCTCAGCCTTCCTAGTTCTGGTGTCCTTGTTGTCCTACATTGGGGTTTAACCCCGCCCAATCCTGCTCCATAGGCCGGGATAGCACTCCGGATGACAACCTCTTAGCCCCCCCGATGACACCTACTGTCGGGCAGTCATACTGCAGCCCCCTCCACCCCCTCCCCTTACTTTGTCCCTGTATGTCTATACCTGTGCATACGGCAGAATCATATTGTCTCCATGTCCCTACACTTGCGCGCTGATCCCCCCCACCAGGCATGGCCTGTTCTGTTATATCTAAACAAGAACAAGCTGCGCAAATATGAACACTACAGTGTAGAACTCCTATAGCAGTCCTATTGTAGAGTAAGTGAAAGTCCCGTATTGCCGGTGATAAATGAGTGACAAGTGAAAAAGTCCATTAATCAAGTACGGAACATATTATGCATCTGATGGAAACTGATAGCAGAAAAAATTATTCTTTCCTCCAGATAGATGGTGACATCAAATGCAAAAAAACTCAGAAACAGTGCTTGGATAGATAAACACCTCCACCTTTCAATCACACCATCCCTTACCAGAGGGGAAGATCCCAACTAGAGATCTTCTGACAGCAGATGGCTTAATCCCCACAGCGTACTGTGTCCTGGAGTGAACGGGTGTGCTAGCCGGCCGGCTATATTTTCACATGCAAATTTTATCTACCTTCCTGTAAGTGTGATTTAAATTTTTTTTATTAAACAAGTTATATGGGTTCACACTATGTAGCTTTTTTTCTTCTCCACATTGGTTTCATTACAACACGGATCATCGGTCCACTGTTGGAGAAGTCTCGGCTCTTGGATATCCTGTCACGTTAACCCCTGGCTGGGGATTAAGCCATCTGCTGTCAGAAGATCTCTAGTTGGGATCTTCCCCTCTGGTAAGGGGCGGTGTGATTGAAAGGTGGAGGTGTTTATCTATCCAAGCACTGTTTCTGAGGTTTTTTGCATTTGATGTCACCATCTATTTGGAGGAAAGAATAATTTTTTCTGCTATCAGTTTCCATCAGATGCATAATATGTTCCGTACTTAATTAATGGACTTTTTCACTTGTCACTCATTTATCACCGGCAATACGGGACTTTCACTTACTCTACAATAGGACTGCTATAGGAGTTCTACACTGTAGTGTTCATATTTGCGCAGCTTGTTCTTGTTTAGTTGTCTTGTTTTTGTAGGTATCTCACATTTTAAGTTGCTAGCATTTTTTCTAGGCCATTCACATAGACAGCGCAGTATTACCACTTTTTTCTTCACACTGTTCTGTTATATACCTGCTGTGCATTGTGAAAGTTAGGTTAGTGGGCTACTGGAGGGGTATCACCATGCAACCTTTTGCTCCAGCCCCTTCCTGTCCCGGGAATATATTTCTTGTGTATCTTCCTCCTGTGATTTCCACTTCCCCCTGCATATGCCCATAGAACTCTCCTCTTTAGCTCTCCTTTATCTCTCCCCTCTTTCTTCCCCCCATCTCGTTCCTTCCCTTCCACTCCCTCCCACCTATTCCCTCTTATCCTTTCCCTACCCTCCCCTTTCTCGCCCCCCCCCCCCTCCTCAGCTTTCCCTTCTCCTTACAATCTGCCTGGGAGCCATGATGTTAAGAATGCTTTCATACTTGTTTGAACGGTTAACGAACCACGAAAACTAAACAGTTTTTTTTAGTTATGTTGTTCTGTTATGTGACGTCCTATCCCACCACAATGATTGTCACTTATTGTATTTGGGCATACACCTGTCATTACTCGCCCCAGCATGTCACCCTATATCCCCTTGTTGTTGTACTTCAGTTCCATGTCTCATCTGACAGGTCTTATACAACTTGTACAACTTATACACCTTAGCTACACCTTCTGCTACTCAGTCACCCATCCTGTAAGTTATCTCAGTCTCCACGTATTATACATACCCTGCTCCTGTTAGTATTGCCATTGGTCCGTCCGCCTTCATCAATCTTTTCTTCTTTCGAGACAGATCGACCCCCACATGGTGGTCCTTCTTCTGATTTTCTACTTAAAGCCTCACAACCTTTGCCACACCACTGACAATTTCCAGTACCTCCGCCTACGTGGATTATTACATCACTAGACCGGTGAGGGGCTCCTCACCTGTCTCCGGACCCCCTTTTTATTTTCTTCTATTTCTAAGTCATTCACTGTTGTACATCTACAACCTAATACGTGGTTGCCTGTACCCTATCCCCAGTACCCCCATACCCCTCCTTGCGTTCTACTGATCTGTCCCCTCCCCTGCCCTTGATCCTGCCACAGCTCTCGGACCTTTTTGCTGAGTGTGTTCCAGCAACCCCCTTTCTCTACACAAATGTCCCCTGCTTGAATGATGGACAGTATTCCTGTCAAGCTTATTTCCCTCGATGCCCGAGGCCTAAATGTTCCTGAATGCCACACGCAACTTCTCCATGTTATGCACCGCAACAAAGCGGACATAGTTTTTATCCAAGAGACTCACTTTCATACCGACGCGACACCAAAACTGCAAAATTACTATTACCCTACAGTATATCATGCCACTACCCCGACCTCCAAGTCCAAAGGAGTGTTAATACTTATAGCAAAACATTGCCCCTTTCAACTTATAGACACATTGTCAGACGAGGAGGGACGATATATCTTCCTTAAAGGATCGCTTCTGGTTTGCAAGATAACCCTGGCCAATGTTTATGCCCTGAACTCCCACCAGGTCTCCTTCTTTCGAACTGTCACTGTCTCTCTCTCTGCCTTTCAGGAAGGCATGCTCATCCTGGGTGGTGATTTTAACGTCCCCTTTGACCCGCTGCATGACACATCCACGGTAATGTCGTCTCTCACTTACAACGCCCTTAAGTCTATTAAGTCACATCTCCAAACGCTACTGCTCCACGACACCTGGCGCACACTTAACCCCACGGGTAAGGATTTCACATTCTTTTCAGCCCCACACAACAAATACTCCCGGATTGATTATTTTTCTTTTATCACAGAGTGACCTGCCTGTCTTGAACTGCACCTCCATTGACCCCATGTTCCTCTCCGACCATCACCCCATCTCCATGACGTTAGCACTCCCTGAAAAACGCACCTCCTCACACTCCTGGAGACTGGACCCCTCTTTGCTTACCGACCCCGTGATAGCGACTGAAGTCCAGTTACGCATTAAACAATATTTTGACGAAAACAAATCAGTGGACACTTCTTCCCTTATTACATGGGAAGCACATAAATGCGTGATCCGGGGTGTCTTGATGGCTGCGACAGCTAAGCAAAAACGGGAACAGCGTCAACGTTTCTCGGAACTCACCACTCGCATCCATCGACTGGAAAAGGCGCACAAATGCTCCTTGGCCCTGACTGCATTACGACCCCTCCAACTTGCTAGATCTGAACTTTTGGATCTCTTGGGCAAGCAAATTAAACGTAAAGATGTCCTTTCCCAAATAGCCTTTTACGAGTTTGGCAATAAAACGGGGCGAATATTGGCCAGAGCGCTACAGGCTAAAAAAGCTTCCACAACGGTCCACTCCTTAACTGACTCTAGGGGTCAAAAAATGTCCTCATCTCCTGACATAGCTAACCAATTCGTAGCTTATTACTCTAAACTGTATAACCTACACCCGACAGACTCACCCTCTGACTCACTCTCTAGGAAGAAAGCCATAAAAGACTTCCTGACAGAATATTGCCCCACGGCAATTTCGGAATCTGTAGCCAGTGACCTATACTCTCCTCTTACGAAAGTGGAAGCCGCAGCAGCGCTAAAACAAATGAAACCGGGGAAAAGCCCGGGCTCCGATGGTATGGCGGTCGAATATTACAAATCTTCTGCCCACCTTCTTACCCCCTTTTTTTATTACGGCCTTCAACTCTTTTGCCTCTCCCACCACTCCTCCCCTAGACCTGCTGATAGCCCATATAGCCGTTATCCCGAAACCGGGTAAAGACCCCTCCTTGGTAACGAACTACAGACCTATATCGCTCCTGAATGTGGACCTCAAATGGTATGCTAAGATGCTTGCTATTCGGCTTCTTCCCCTCTTGCCCCGACTGATTGACCTGGACCAGGTTGGCTTTATCCCTGGCAGGGAGGCAAGGGGTAATACCCTTAAAGCTATCTCCATCCACCACTGGCTAACATCGACTCGACAAACTGGATTCTTTATTTCTCTTGACACAGAGAAGGCATTCGATAGGGTGGCATGGGATTACATGATGGAGACGTTAACTTTTTTGGGTCTCCCTCAGCGTATGCTCCATTTCATTCTTGCGCTCTACGCTATTTCTACTGCCAGAGTCCGTGTTAACAGTCACCTATTGGATGCCTTCTCTATCACAAACGGCACCCGTCAAGGTTGTCCTCTTTCCCCACTCATATTTGTCCTCACGCTTGAACCACTTCTACGACGCCTAAGGTCCAACCCAGACAAAGGGGATTGACATCGACAGCCACAATTATAAAGTGGCGGCCTTTGCTGACGACATTCTACTTTTCCTGACCTCACCTGTAACAACTCTACCTAACTTGTTGGCGGACCTTAAGACTTTCAACTACTTAACGAATCTGAAAATAAATTTCTTAAAGTCCAATGCGCTCAATGTCACTCTCCCCCCTGCTGTTTGTGCACAATGCCAAGCCTCTTTTCCGTTTAAATGGAATACTAGCTCAATTACTTACCTGTACTCCACTAACTACCTACCATTTCTACAAAACATCCAAAAAGATCTTAAAAGCTGGTCTACTGGCCTCTTCTCGTGGTTTGGTAGAGCAGCTGCTATTACGATAAACATCCTACCCTTGTCTTCTTTATCTGTTTCAAACAGTCCTGATCAAGATCCCACTCGCCTTCTTTTCAACTTACCGACGGGCATGTACAAACTTTATTTGGAATAGACTCAGGCCTCGGATAAGTCTCGACAAGCTCACCATCCCTAAGCTGAAAGGGGGCTTGGGTCTTCCAGATCTATTTAAATACCACCAGGCATGTCACCTACCTAGAATTATTGACTGGAATGTCCACCTCACCTCCAAGGCTTGGGTACGATTGAAACATGTGTTCTCATCTGTCCCGTTAGCCCTTACCCCATGGATCTCGACTAACAGCATTCCCCCCTCATGTCAAACTCACCCTCTCATTTCCCCGACGCTGACTACCTTCAGAACAATTTGTTCCAAGTACCGGATCTCCTCTCTATTAGGCCCTATGACCCCACTTAGGAGCAACCCAGATTTTACTCCGGGTCTCTCTCCCACCTTCCTGTCGGAGGCTTGGCCTCACTCCCAGATGCGTGCACATAATTTGCTCTCCCATGACACCCTATCGTCTAGAATGAGGAATCGAATGTTCCCGTTCTGGACGTATGTCCAACTCAGGCACTTTTTCGATACACCACGCCCGAAACCAGCCTGGTCCCGTCAGCTCACCCCCTTTGAAACATTATGCTCGAGTCTCGACCCTTTGACCCACCTTATTTCCTCTACTTATGCTTTACTGTTCCTCCATTTGCAGACCTAAAGACAATTGGGCCAGCCGGAGATGGGAGGCAGATCTTTCAATAGACCTAACAGACTGGAATTGGGAAGCTGTGTACTCCTGCATCCATAAAGGGACGGTCAACGTACACACTCAAGAAAATGGCTTTTACATTTTTTTGAGATGGTACAAGACTCCCCTAAGACTGCAAACTATTTACCCCTCGGTTTCCCCTCTCTGTTGGACATGTGGAGCCGAACCGGGCTCCTTACTGCACATTTTGGACTGAGGTCCATCGCATTACCAACTCCAAAACGACCTATGACCTGGACTTCTTGCCGGCGCAATTTCTGCTCCACCACTCCAACATACCCCCAAGGGTCTATTTTCGTTTTCTGGCAATGCATTTATTCAACGCAGCAAAACTCTGCATTCCCGTAAAGTGGCATTCCCCAGAAACTCTGACTGTAGCCGACTGGTTTAAGCGCATTAATTAAACTTCAGATATGGAAAACCTGATTCACCAGGCTCATGATACACCCTCTACCTACACAAAATCTTGGGCCTCGACAGACGAAGATAAGCAGTTAATATCTTAGCGAATGTCCAAGAGCTGTGGTGGGAACCTCTACGTCTCCCGTGTCCATTCTCTAACCCCCCATTCTGGACCCCCTCCCTCCCCCCTTATCGATTGCAACCGCTCTGCCCCCTCCCCCCCATATTGTACCTTCCTCGGTTTATACATTGCAATTGTATCGCAGACCCTCTAAAATTCCCTCTACACCCATTCTATATTGCTCCCCCAGCCGCACCTTGACTCCCTTACATCTCCCTATTGATAATATATCCCTGTTCTCTCTCATTAGACACCACCTAGACATTGTTCTTATCTCTGCCACTAAAGGATGCTCACGTGCCCTCATGGTTGTTTCCTTTCGTTTTATTGTTTCCACGACACGTCTTTGCTTACATGGGAAACCACCCTACAGGGCTATTTTCAGTTGTTGTACCTTACGATTTATTTTATTATTTTGTTCAATCGATTCATGTTACGTGGCGGCTGCGTCCGCAAATATGCTTACCTTTAATTTGTTGTCAATGCATTTTGTCCTCTGTACCGCTATCTTTTGACACAATAAAATATTGAAACAATAATTTGTGTTCATTTTCCATTAAATGTAAAATACCTTTTTAAGTTCTTTATTTGCTCCAGTAAAATTCTTTGTGTGGCTCAGAAGTCTTGATTGAGTTTATTATTATTAATGTGAGAATTTTAAAATGGAACCCAAGGTGTCAGAGGTAAGAGAGAATCTGCAGAGTCAGGATAGCCTGTGGGGTCTAGAGTCAATCAGCAGCCCATATGGGGGTACTGCTACATCATCGCTACCATCTATACCAGGCATGTTCAAAGTCCGGCCCACGGGCCAAATGCGGCCCCCCTATTGATTTAATACGGCCCCCTGGGCCACAAAAGATATATACCGTATTTATTGGCGCTGCCTTGGAGGGGACAGGACGAGCACCGTCAGATTACATGGAGAATCTCCTGTTTACTCAGCAGCGTCTGTATTGGAAGTCAGTCTCCTGGGATGCCATTGGATGACTGTTTTGTCTATCATATTTATTTATTTATAAAAATGCTTTTTGGGAGCGCAGTCATTACCCGAAGGCCTCGATGCGCTCATAGAAGGCGGGACTTTGTATTAAAGAGGCCACAGAGTAAAAAAGAGATTCTCCTGTTTGTAATATGTCAGCACTCGTCCCGCCCTTCTCTCTCTGTCCTCCGAGGCTGCAGATGGGCATCGATGGCACATGTGAGGCTGCATTTATGGCACATGTGAGGCTGCATTCATGGCAATGGTGAGGCTGCATTCATGGCAATGGTGAGGTTGCATTCATGGCAATGGTGAGGCTGCATTCATGGCAATGGTGAGGCTGCATTCATGGCAATGGTAAGACTGCATTCATGGCCATGGTGAGGCTGCATTCATGGCCATGGTGAGGCTGCATTCATGGCCATGGTGAGGCTGCATTCATGGCCATGGTGAGGCTGCATTCATGGCCATGGTGAGGCTGCATTCATGGCCATGGTGAGGCTGCATTCATGGCCATGGTGAGGCTGCATTCATGGCCATGGTGAGGCTGCATTCATGGCCATGGTGAGGCTGCATTCATGGCCATGGTGAGGCTGCATTCATGGCCATGGTGAGGCTGCATTCATGGCAATGGTTAGGCTGCATTCATGGCAATGGTTAGGCTGCATTCATGGCAATGGTTAGGCTGCATTCATGGCAATGGTTAGGCTGCATTCATGGCAATGGTAAGCCGTGCGTTATATGCCAATAAATACGGTATATCCAAATAACACGCCCAAGCTCATCCTTAGTCCTGAGCAGCGCTCTGGGATTCGTTGGGGCCACAAAATAAAAACGGTATATATCCAAATAATACGCCCAAGCTCATCTCTTCACCACACACAGCCACAAAGGCAAAATAATTCTTGTTGGGCCATGTATTAGTTGCTCGGACGAACACACCTAGACTGAATTTTATTGGTTCAAAGAATATCAGGCAAAATGGTCGGCCCTCACGCATGTTTACTTCATCAAATCTGGCCCTCTTAAAAAAAGTTTGGACACCCCTGATCTATACAGTATAGATCAAATCCCCTCCACTTGATAAGTATTCATTCAGTCCTGGCTGGAGCAGATGATACATTGGAGTGAAAATTAGCTGGAAATCTGTCTGGCAGCAGGGATCCCCTCGACATCTGCTAAACGGGGGAGCCGAGGCAGCTTCGGGGGCATATATACACATAAAGTCTATTCCACATGTCCCGCTGGACAATTAGTTCAGACGGGCTGCCCTCCCTGGTGGAGTAATTCTTTGTACAGCCACTCCTTTAGTATGCGCCAAGGAGGTGCGAGCGAGAGGCTGATGTGAGGTAGCTAAGAGGGCACAAGTCTGAAATCCCAGCAGTGGGCGATGGTGCACAGTGACACTGACACAGCACAACTACTCTGGAAGAATAGTACTGTCCCCAGGCTCTCCACTGTGTGCCTTATGGCTGTGTGTTACAGACTTTAGTACAGTCATAACAAAGTCAGCACCCCAACAGCCATGGAGACTGACAGGACCATAGAGCACCTGCTGTGATCATCATAATGATGATCATAAGCACAGTGAGATGCTAGTTTACACGCGTTTAGGGGGCAGTAAAAACAAATGTCTCCACTCCCTGGACCCTTTCATCCAAACTTTCCATTTAGGTCCACCTGTCAGTTTTTCATGCAGACCTAATTGAAAGCTCCATGTACAGTAGGTTTACAGGTGGCCGGATGTAAACAGACTAGTGTCCCTTACACCCGCCTACCTTCAAGTCTGATTGAATCCAGAAAGAAAAATAAAAAAGGGCTGAATCCTTTATTTTTTTCCCAGAACTATTGTAAATGTGATGGATCAGAGGGACAAGACCATTTCCACATTTGCATGGCTCTAGAAATATACAGGATCCGCTAATTTACATACACACTACAAACAGCTAAACCCCGGACCCACACAGAGAGAAAAGTATGAAAGTATTCGTTTTAACTTGCGAAATGACACAGCTGGCGATGGAAACTGCAATAGAAGATCGGGGAAGACATTATTTTTTTTTTTTAATTCTTTATTTTATAACGTTTTTCCACTCTTATTTCCTCTTTATACAAAAAAGTAAATAACTACAATTTAACACTTTTCTCTAGACATATCTTCTCGTTAGTCATTGTGCCTCTTAGCGAAATTCCAAAATTCTGCCATCATATCTACTGTATGTAGCTATAACATAATACGCTTCCTGTTCCCCATGTCTACCCTTCCTTCTAAATCCCTATTCCCCCCCCCCCCCCGTTTTCCCCCAAATAAAATAAATGAAAAAAAAAAAAGAAAGAGAAAAAAAAAAAAAGTAGAACCCCTCCCACCCCCCTCCTCCTTCAAAGGTCCCGCTCTCTGAATCTTATATAGGGGGTCCACACCTGGCTATACTTCCCCTCTTGTTCTCTTATTCCCATCGTCAGATTCTCCATCTGCTGAATTTCTGTTACTCTGCCCAGCCATTGCTGTCTAGTCGGCGCAGATGTACTTTTCCACAAAATTGGAATGCATGCCCTTGCCGCTGTCAACAAATGTCTAAGCAGAGAATTTTTAAACTTTGCCATGGAAATTGGGAAGTCCAAAAGTAGATAGGTAGCTGGATTATCTCCCAGATCTACCTCTGTGATTTCTTTTACCGTATCGGTGACCATTTTCCAAAAATCTCTCAACTTTGGACACTCCCAGAATACATGTAACATGGTACCCTCCCCTTCTCCACACCGCCAGCACCGGTCTGATAATTTGGGGAATATCCTTTTTAATGCAACAGGGGTTTTATACCATCTAGTCAGGATCTTATAACCACCCTCTTGATATCTGGTAGCGAGAGAAGCTTTGTGTGTAAAATTGAAGATTTTTATTCTCTGCGTCTCTGAAAATTTAGTCCCCAATTCTTTTTCCCAAGCTAGAATAAATGGTAATTCTTTTGGGGCTATTGACTCTTCTAAAAGAGTATACATTAAAGACAGACCATGTCTCAGTGAGTCACCCTTCAAGCATAGTTCCTCATATCTTGAGAGGTCTCTGGTTGCTTTACCTAGTGGATTCATTGCTCTAATAGCAGCTTTTAATTGGTTTAATCTCATTGAATCTATTTCCCTATTAAATACCTCTTCCCTTTCTCCCCCACTGCTCCTTTGATTCTCATCTTCAAAGTGTGTTAGCCTGCTCATTCCCGAGCGTCTAAGATTATTAAAATGTAGGTCTGTGAGGTCTAATTGGAATCTAGGGTTTCCCAGCACCGGGAGTAGTGGGCTTGGATGTTCCGAGATTTTAGTTTTCTTAAATATTTTTTTTATGACTCGTAGTGTGGCTCCTATAGTGGGGTGTTTTTTCACTTCTTGTGGTATATCTACCTCTTGGATCCATGCCATTCCCTCTAAGGCCTTGTACACACCAATTTATTCAAGGACCCTGCTTTTGCTTCAAGGGTAGATGGGGAATCCTTTAAATGGTGGCGTGACAAGGGGGTGTACCGCATTGGACGCTTTTCTCACATTCAGGTCCCCTTTCCGAAAAATATTTTAAGGATAATCTAGATCTTCCACCCTCTGAGGCCGCGTACACACGATCAAATCTGTCTGCTGAAACCCGTCTGACGGACCGTTTCAGCAGACAGATTCGATCGTGTGTACGGGCGAGCCGACGGATTTGGCCACCCGACAGATTTCAAAGCATGCTTTGAAATCTATCGGGTGGGAATCCGTCCGCCCGACATGTCTGCTGGTTAGTACACTTACCAGCAGACATGTCGTCTCGCACCAGCGCCGAATGGATTCGGCACATGCGCGGAAGTGTTTTACTTCCTGGTGCGGTGACGTTGCGGCGTCAACGTCACCGACACGTCAGCGCGCCGTCTGCTGGCGGGGATTTTGGTTTGCTCGTGTGTACACGGTCCGACCGATTTGAACAAATAGATTGCCTCGTGTGTACGAGGCCTTAGGGAATGTTCGTGATTTTTTGCTCCATATGAATCCATGGTTTTGCCTTCTGTTGGATACACCACTCTACCACCCTTGCCATATGGGAAGCATCGTGGTATCCCATTGGATCTGGGAGTCCCACCCATCCTCTTTCCTTTGGCAACGTCAGAATCTCTCGCCGTATTCTGGGTGCTTTCCCTGCCCAGATGAAATTAGCGAATCTAGTTCTTAAATCTCTCAGGAACCCTGAGGGAATCTTTACAGGTAAGGTCTGGAGTATGTATAGTAATCTTGGCATCACATTCATTTTTATAATGTTAATTCTTCCGAACCATGTAAAGATTTCCTTATCCCATCGTTGAAAATCTGCCTTGATCTGCCTTACCAGGGGTACGAAGTTCAACTCGTAGATTGGGGGAAGACATTCTCATCTCCATATTGAACAATAAATTTGAGAAGCTCTTTAGGTCTTGATATTTTCATGTTGGCATGACTTAATAGCAACACTCCAAAATGTCTTCATATAGCTGCTGTCCATATTCGCCCAAATTTACACACTTCTTTTTTAGGTCGTTTTTGTAGGTTCCCTGACATCAAGAAGGGACCCAGTGTCATGCAAACGGTGAACCTTTAATCAATTTCTCTGTGAAGACGGTCAAGTGTTTCCTTCATGACTCTTTCCATCTCCTCCTTGGCTGATAACCCAGCATCTCCTAAGTTCTCACCAGGCATTTTTTTCTTTTGTCCCTGACGCCTTTAAACTTCAATATCCCAGTCTTGACAGAGACTGAGTCCCTCTTCAAGAGACTCACTGATTAAAGCTTCTCTGCAGTGGCGGCTGGTGCTCAAAATTTTTGGGGGGGCGCAAACGAAAAAAAAAATATTGCAGCCTCACTGTGCCCATCACATGCAGCCACTGTGCCATGCCACCAAATGCAGCCACTGTGCCACCAAATGCAGCCACTGTGCCATGCCACCAAATGCAGCCACTGTGCCATCAATTGTCACCACTGTGCCATGCCATCAAACACAGAAACTGTGCCATCAATTGTCACCACTGTGCCATGCCATCAAATGCAGCCACTGTGCCATCAATTGTCACCACTGTGCCATGCCACCAAATGCAGCCACTGTGCCATCAATTGTCACCACTGTGCCATGCCATCAAACACAGCAACTGTGCCATCAATTGTCACCACTGTGCCATGCCATCAAATGCAGCCACTGTGCCATCAATTGTCACCACTGTGCCATGCAACACAGCAACTGTGCCATCAATTGTCACCACTGTGCCATGCCATCATATGCAGTCACTGTGCCATGCCATCACACGCCACCACTGTGCCATCAATTGTCACCACTGTGCCATGCCATCAAACGCCACCACTGTGCCATCAATTGTCACCAATGTGCCATGCCATCAAACGCAGCTACTGTGCCCATCAATTGTCACCAGGCATTTTTTTCTTTTGTCCCTGACGCCTTTAAACTTCAATATCCCAGTCTTGACAGAGACTGAGTCCCTCTTCAAGAGACTCACTGATTAAAGCTTCTCTGCAGTGGCGGCTGGTGCTCAAAATTTTTGGGGGGGCGCAAACGAAAAAAAAAATATTGCAGCCTCACTGTGCCCATCACATGCAGCCACTGTGCCATGCCACCAAATGCAGCCACTGTGCCACCAAATGCAGCCACTGTGCCATGCCACCAAATGCAGCCACTGTGCCATCAATTGTCACCACTGTGCCATGCCATCAAACACAGAAACTGTGCCATCAATTGTCACCACTGTGCCATGCCATCAAATGCAGCCACTGTGCCATCAATTGTCACCACTGTGCCATGCCACCAAATGCAGCCACTGTGCCATCAATTGTCACCACTGTGCCATGCCATCAAACACAGCAACTGTGCCATCAATTGTCACCACTGTGCCATGCCATCAAATGCAGCCACTGTGCCATCAATTGTCACCACTGTGCCATGCAACACAGCAACTGTGCCATCAATTGTCACCACTGTGCCATGCCATCATATGCAGTCACTGTGCCATGCCATCACACGCCACCACTGTGCCATCAATTGTCACCACTGTGCCATGCCATCAAACGCCACCACTGTGCCATCAATTGTCACCAATGTGCCATGCCATCAAACGCAGCTACTGTGCCCATCAATTGTCACCAATGTGCCATGCCATCATATGCAGTCACTGTGCCATCAATTGTCACCACTGTGCCATGCCATCAAACGCAGTCACTGTGCCATCAATTGTCACCTCTGTGCCATGCCATCAAATGCAGTCACTGTGCCATCAATTGTCACCACTGTGCCATGCCATCAAATGCAGTCACTGTGCCATCAATTGTCACCACTGTGCCATGCCACCAAACGCCACCACTGTGCCATCAATTGTCACCACTGTGCCATGCCATCAAACGCCACCACTGTGCCATCAATTGTCACCACTGTGCCATGCCATCATATGCAGTCACTGTGCCATCAATTGTCACCACTGTGCCATGCCATCAAATGCAGTCACTGTGCCATCAATTGTCACCACTGTGCCATGCCACCAAACGCCACCACTGTGCCATCAATTGTCACCACTGTGCCATGCCATCAAACGCCACCACTGTGCCATCAATTGTCACCACTGTGCCATGCCATCATATGCAGTCACTGTGCCATCAATTGTCACCACTGTGCCATGCCATCAAACGCCACCACTGTGCCATCAATTGTCACCACTGTGCCATGCCATCATATGCAGTCATTGTGCCATCAATTGTCACCAATGTGCCATGCCATCATATTCAGTCACTGTGCCATCAATTGTCACCACTGTGCCCCATGCCACTGTGCTCATTGTCGCCTCTGTGCCCCATGATGCCACTGTGCCCCATGCCACTGTGCCCCATGCTGCCACTGTGCCCCATGCTGCCACTGTGCCCCATGCTGCCCCTTTCCCTGTAAAAAAAATCACTTACCTGACGCTTCCATGTCCTCCCTCGATGTCTTCTGCCGCCGTGGAGAAGCTTCAGCCAATCAGGTTCCTGAAAACCATAATCCGGGAACCCGATTGGCTGAAACGGCTGTCAGTCTAATGCAAGGACCGCAGGTTGCCTGCGCTCCGAGCATAGACTTCCGAGAGCCGGAGGGCAGCACTGGAAAAGCCTATCAGAGCCGCTGGCTTTGATAGGCAGTTTCCCTCAGCCAACCAGCTGCCGCTATTCGGGTAACCGGCGTCCCATGTCCGGTTATACGAATAGACCAGGCAGCTGGCAACAGTAACACACGTCCAATGCATAGCATTGAACGTGTGTTACTTGCGAGAGGGGGTGGCGCTGCAGCGCCCTCTATAGACGGCCGCCAGAACTTCGGCTAAAATGTCAAAATGACATTTTAGCCGAATAAAAGTTCTTAAAGGCCCGTTTTTTTTTCTTGTGACTGCGGGAGGGGGGCGGCGCCCGTGCGCCCATATGGGCGGGCCGCCACTGCTTCTCTGTCATCATCAAAATGATCTCGGAGGGCTTTCAAATCCAGGGCAGCATCGTGGAAGTTCATGCTAGGATTCTGCAGTCTCTTTTGAATACGGTCAATGCAAATGAGTACTTTGTACATGAGTACTTTGTTTCAAAATCCAGCTGTCTTGCATCACTTGTCTTGTTTTCATTATCTGTCATGTCCTGGAGAACTTGAACTATCTCCTTAAAAGTAGTTGACAGGCTTCACTGCTTCTGTCCTTGCACTCCACCATGTTTCAAACTCTGACTTAACAACCACAGGCACAGCGTTTTTGAGTTTTTCCCAGCGCTGTGTTGAACGAGAGAAGAACACATAGAGAGCTTTGATGGTACCAAAAAAACTTGACCATAATTGTATCCTGCTTGGCTGCATGTACACTGACCAAGTTGAGTGAGTGATTGTTGCAATTCACAAACACTGCCAGGTCGTTTTTCTCACTTATTCTTTGATGAACACAATTTTTGTGTCCATTACCACGACTGGCCAGACCGGGTCTAAGGGATAAAGTCTCAATGATCTTATAATCCTCATTATGTGCATGTGTTTGATGTGTGCCAACTGTCAAGCAGCCAAATTTAGAGCTCAATATCTGGATTAAATAAATTAGAATTATGCATAGTTATCATAAATAAAGTGATTTGTGCAAGTAGTACCTGCTGTTGCACAAATCACTTTATTTATGATATCTATGGCTATGCATAATTATAATTTATTTAATCCATGTTGAGCACTATATTTGATTGGCTGCTTGCTTTTGTTTGGGCCTGGGCCTGGCACATGATGACACTGTGAAGGCACCTTAAAGATGCGGCTGGCAGGACTTTTTTGAGCACATGTAGGACCTGCAAAGCGCCTCAGTGTGAAAGTAGCCTAAGACTCCTTTCACACTGTGGCACTTTGCAGGCGCTATAACACAAAAATAGTGCCTACAAAGCTCTCTAAAAGAGGGCTTACACACTGATGCGGTGCGCTGGCAGGATGCTCAAAAAAGTCCTGCCAGCCGCATCTTTGAGGAGCCCCGCTAGTGGCCAAATAGCACTGCAAAAACAATGGAAAATTGCCACTAAAAATGGCGGCGCTTTAACGCCGATGGCGCAATGCCCCAGTGTGAAAGTAGCCTAAGTCATCATGTGCCAGGCCCAAACAAAAGCAAGCAGCCAATCAAATATAGTGCTCACTATGGATTAAATAAATTATAATTATGCATAGCCATAGATATCATAAATAAAGTGATTTTTGCAAAAGCAGATATTACTTGCACAAACATGATGATAACTATGGCAATGCATAATTCAAATTTATTTAATTCAGATATTGAGCTCTATGCTTGGCTGCTTGGCACACATCATGCACATGCACATGATGATAATGAGATTGTGGAGACTTTATTGCGATAGTACCTGCTGCCTGGGTGTTCCCCCTTCATCCAATTGTCCAAGTCTCCTCTCAGCCTGTTCTCCTCCTCACCGACCTCACGTTTCCTGAAAAAAACACTAAACTTAAACAGCTTTTTCACAAAAACTGTAAAAGATATCAACCTGAAAAGATATAGCCGGATAGCTGAATATTTTGTGAACATTTTAACGTTTGGTGTCTGTAGGTGAAAGTATGAAGGAGCTGAAACTTTTGGTAGCAGAGAAGATTTTAAGGGATTAAAGCATGCTCTCATTAAAAAAAAAGTGTCTAAAAGCTTAATATTGTAAAAATGAAAAAAAGTCAAAAAAAAATTGAAGAAGTCCCATCATTAGCTGAAAGAGATGCACGTTTTAAAAGTTGAATGGTCTTAATAGCTGAAAGTATGCAGAAGTTACGGAGAGCCAAAAAACTTACGGAATAAAAATAAGAACTAGAAAATGCATTTCCTGCAAAAAATGCGTGGGAATGCTAAATTGCTAAGCCCACACCAAAGCCATTCACCATAACCACTAAACTATCTTTAGGACATTCAAGCAGTGTTTGTTCAGTACTTATAAAGCCTCTCTTTGATCATTAAAGGGGTTGTAAATGTAAAAATATTTTCCCTAAATAGCTTCCTTTAACTTAGTGCAGTCCTCTCACTTACTTCATCCTTCCATTTTGCTTTTAAATGTCCTCTTCTGAGAACTCCTCACTTACTGTTCTTCTGTCTGTAACTACAAACAGTAATGCAAGGCTTTTTCCCTGGTGTGAAGAAAGCCTCTTGAGGGGGGAGCAGGATGCCCACTAACACACAGCTCCTTTCTCTATCTGCAAAGTAGAGAGTGTCCTGATTGCCTGGTCGCCCCTCCCACCTCAAGAGGTTTTCTCCACACCAGGTAAGTGAAGGAATACTGAACTGAGGTAAATGAAGCTATTTAGGGGAAAAAATACCTTTACAACCCCTTTAATCCACACAACTAATGAATGAGAGAACCCTTCAAACAAACCTTAAAGGGTCACTAAAGGATTTTTTTTTGCTGAAATCACTGTTTACAGGTTGTATAGAGACATAAAATCATATAATGTGCCTGCAGGTTAGTTTCATTTTTAAACTGGCTTCATGTTTCTGTAAAGTAGAAAGAGACACACAGAACAAAAACAAACAAATCCAGGGCAGTGTTTTGTTTTTAAAATTAATCTGAGTTCTGGGAAGTTTTAGACACACAGTAATGACAGCTTAGACCACAGTGAGAAAGCTCCCAGTACTGTGTTTATAAGGAAACAGACAAGCAGGATGTGTGGAGATCAGAGCAGGATTACAGCAACTTCAAAGCAAAAACGAATAAGGACATGAAACCAGTACTGCAGTAAGGTAAAGGAAGCTATTTAGCTAAAAAAAAATCCTTCAGTGACCCTTTAATAAATCCACAACCAAACATGCTATCGAAACAGCGACTTAACGGATAGAAACACGCGATCTTTGTGAACGTATTGGTATGAAATTTACGTTGATAAGCTTAAAACTGTGGGCATCTCAGCGATTTAAAAAAGAGGTTCGTTGTGCGTTTTGCTGGGAAATGTATAGAATTTTTTACATTTTTACATGACAGTCAATGGAAGAAAATTTGGAACTCCTGTAATTTAGAAGCTCCAGCAACCAAAAGTAAAAGGCGTATCACAAAACTGAGCACATTGTCTGAAACCAAAGAAAAATACCTACGTTTTGATTTATAAAAATGACAAGTAGATCTTGTGGGCGTGAGAGCAATTTGTTCCCCCTTTATAAAGATAATTACATTTTTTTATATCTCTCTGCTCTAATGATGTCATCATCCACTCTAAACCAGCTTCATAGACACACTGTATAATCGATAACATTTTCTGAAAAAAATCACTAAACGTAAACTGCTTTTTCACAAAAACTGTAAAAGATATCAAACTGAAAATTCATAGCCGGATAGCTGAATATTTTGTGATTTTGTATTTTTTGTTTGGTGTCTGTAGGTGAAATTATGAAGGAGCTTAAACTTTTGGTAGCAGATAAGATTTTAAGGGGTAAAAAGGATGCACTCATTGACTTCAATGTTAAAAAAGTGTCTAAAAGCTTAATATTTTAAAAAGTATAAATAGTACAAAAAATTTGAAGAAGTCCCATCATAAACTGAAACAGCTGAACATTTTAAAAGTTGAATGGTCTCAATCGCTGAAAGTATGCAGAAGTTACGCAGAGCCAAAAAACGTAGGGAACTAGAAAATGCATTTCCTGAGGAAAATACGTGAGAATGCTAAATAGCTGAATTGCTAAGCCCACACCAATGCCATTCACCATAACCACTACAATATCTTTAGGACATACAAGCAGTGTTTCTTCAGTACTTATAAAGCCTCACTTTGATCAATAATTTTCCCTAAATAGCTTCCTTTACCTTAGTGCAGTCCTCCTTCACTTACCTCATCCTTTGATTTTGCTTTGAAATATCCTTTTTCTTCTGAGAAACCCTCATATCCTGTTCTTCTGTCTGTAACTCCACACAGTAATGCAAGGCTTTTTCCCTGGTGTGGAGAAAGCCTCTTGAGGGGGGAGGGAGTGAGCAGGACGCCCACTAACACACAGCTCCTTTCCCTTATCTGCAAAGTAGAGAGTGTCCTGGTCGCCCCTCCCCCTCAAGAGGTTTTCTCCACACCAGGTGTGTGAGGAGGAATATTGCACTGAGGTAAAGGAAGCTATTTAGGGAAAGAAATACCATTAGAAACGCCTTCAATTCACAGACCAAATGAGTTACCGAACCCTTCAAACAAACCTTAATAAATCCTTAACCGTACATGCGATAGATACAGCGACTTCACCGTTTTAAAGACACAGCCCTTGTGAACGCATCGATATGAAATTTATGTTGATAAACTTAAAAATGTGGCCATGTCAGCGATTTAGAAAAGAGTGTCTTTGTATGTTTTACTGGCAAATTTTAAAAGCCGGTTATAATGACAGTCAATGGGATAAATTTTGGAACTCTTGTCCTTTAGAAGCTCCAGCAACTAAAAGTAAAATGCATATCACAAAACTGAGCACATTGCCTGAAACCCGACAAAAATACCTACGTTTTGATATATAAATTGTGTATGACAAGTAGATCTTGTGGGCGTGAGAGCAATTTGTTCCCCCTTTTTTAAAGATAATAATTTTTTTAAATCTCTCTGCTCTAATGATGTCATTCTCCACTCTAAACCAGCTCCATAGAAACACTGTTTATTCGATCAAATTTTCTGAAAAAAACACTAAACTTAAATTGCTTTTTCACAAAAACTGTCAAAGATATCAAACTGAAAAGTCATAGCCGGATAGCTGAAGATTTTGTGAACGTTTTAAAGTTTGTTTGGCGTCTGAAGGTGAAAGTATGAAAGTATGAAAAAGCTGAAACTTTTCGTAGCAGGTGAACATTTTAAACATTTAAAGCATGTTCTCATTGTTCTTCAATGTTAAAAAAAAGTGTCTAAAAGCGTAATATTTTAAAAAGTATAAATAGTACCAAAAAAACTTGAAGAAGTCCCATCATTAGCTGAACGAGATGAACATTTTAAAAGTTGAATGGTCTCAATCGCTGAAAGTATGCAAAAGTTATGCAGAGCCAAAAAAACGTACGGATTAATAAGAACCATAAAAAAAGGAATATCAATACTGGGAATGCCATGAACCACTTAAGACCTGGACCAAAATGCAGGTAAAGGACCAGGCCCCTTTTTGCGATTCGGCACTGCGTCACTTTAACTGACAATTGCGCGGTCGTGCGACGTGGCTCCCAAACAAAATTTGCGTCCTTTTCTTCCCACAAATAGAGCTTTCTTTTGGTGGTATTTGATCGCCTCTGCAATTTTTATTTTGTGCGCTATATACAAAAATAGAGCGCTATATAAAAATAACTTTGTTATAAAAAAATCAAATAAACTAAATTTTAGTCAAACATTTAGGCCATTTAGTAAAAAAAAAATCGCAATAAAAAAAAAAAGCTACCTAGCGGGAACAGCGACACTAATACAGCGATCAGAAAAATGATCGCTTAGTGACGCTGGCAATAGGGAGTGAAAGGGTTAACTAGGGCGGTGATCAAGGGGTTAAAACTTTATTAGGGGGGTTACGGGGGGTACCCTGGACCTAACACTAACTGCCTGTCACACTGATATTAACTGCAGTGATCATACATATGATCACTGCATTCAGTAACACTGTGACAGGGGGGGGGGGGTGGGGGGGGTGATCGCAAGGGGTTAAGTCTGCCTGTGTGTCCTGGTGTCAGTGTGCTGTTGTGCAGACTTACTGTGTGATGTGATCTCTCCTCAGCAGCGGTTGAAAATACCGCCGAGAGCAGAGATCACATCACTTCCCTCTTCCTGTGTTTGCACAGGAGGAGGAAGTGACAGGGCGGGGGAGCGCGTGGATTGGCTGGGAGCGATCTGGAGGGGGCGGACAAAAACGAATAGCTGCCCCCTCGTCCCCGAATGCTCGTACAGCCACGGGGACCGCCGCATGTACCGGGGGGTCTCGATCGGACCCCCGCCCCACGTCAAGGCAGGCACGTATATATACGTTGATGTGCCTGCCTGTGCCATTCTGCTGACGTAAATGTACATGCAGCAGTCCATAAGGGGTTAAAAAAGAGGTTCTTTGTGCATTTTGCTGGAAAGTGTATAGAATTTTTTACATGACAGTTAATGGAAGAAAATGTGGAACTTTTGTCATTTAGAAGCTCCAGCAACCAAAAGTAAAATGCGTTTCACAAAACTGAAACCAGACAAAAATACCTACATTTTGATATATAAATTGTGTATGACAAGTGGGCGTGAGAGCAATTTGTTCCCCCTTTATAAAGATATATATATTTCTTTAATGCTCTCTGCTCTAATGATGTCATCATCAACTCTACCCCAGCCCCAAAGTATTAATAGTAGAAAAAAGGTGCAGACGCGGAGCTCAGCGGTGAGGTAATGCCGGCCTAGAGCTCCCTACACTGCGGACCTGAGGAGCCTAATAACGGCAAAGGTAACCCCCAAACCTGCCCAAAAAGCCACCCAAAGGGACCACACAGCCACCTACCTCACAAGGGTACCCTTTTCGGGGGGTTTTGGAGCACATTTTGTGCCAAAAACAAGCGTGAGAGAGCCGCCTCACAGTGCTACAGTGTTCCTGTCATGGCACTGAAGCCATCTTATGCAGATGTAACAGGAAGGGAGTTGAAACAGCAGACAGCCCCTCCTGCTGTGTCACACAATGAAGCCCGGCCCCATTAAAGGAACTAGGCCAAAAAAAATATTCTCCAGGGAATATTATGGAGAACTGTGATAAAACATTATAGAGCTGCTGTTACAAAAATCATTAAAGGCTTCCTCAGAATATATCACTACAAGCCTTACTAAGGAGATAAGGGAATTAGGACAGCGAACATCAGCACTAGAATTAAGGACTGACCATTTGGAAAAAAGTACAGCTGATTTCTCCTCAGAAATCGATACCCTTAAAGAGGAGAATTTGACTCTACAGACAAGATTGAAAGATTACGAAAATCGTGCGAGAAGGTCAAATATTCGCATTAGAAGAATCACTGAAACAGTGATTTATTTTACAGGCCACAATGACTGCTCTTTTTCAGGACCTGCAACCGGGAATACCGGTGGAGCGACTTGAAATGCATAGGGTACACAGAGCCCTTGCTCCAAAAAAAATAGATGGCCCGCTACGTGATATATTTGCAAAATGTCATTACTACCGGACCAAAGAACTACTAATGAATGCAGCAAGGCATGAAAATACGTTGCAATTTCAAGGATACAATTACCAACTTTTCGCCGATCTGTCGCAGCTAACTATCAACAAAAGAAGGGCTCTGAAACCACTCCTCCAAATATTGCAACGCAACACCATCATCTACCAGTGGGGCTTCCCCTGCTCTGTGAGATTCTCATACCTAAACCACAAATATACCTTGCCGTAGCGCTATGGATTTGCAAACTACTCTGCAGAATGTGGGGCTGATGAACGCCGTCCATGACGCCTCGGACTCTCGCCGAAAGTACTCCTCGCATCCTGACAAGTATAACTCCTCTTCTGCCTCCAGAGAAAATGGGGATCATAGTCCCAACAAGAGACTTCGCAAGTCGTCACCTGTTCCCGATCCCTGTGACTCTATGGACTGAATAGGATCACAAACTGTGCTTATTTCCCTTTCTCCCTTTCTCTGGGAATCTGCTTGACCCTGTTGGTCTTGATCTTATTTTGGCCCCCATATGACTGCCTGGTAACTTTTTCATTTCAGTAAAGCATAAGTTATTGTTGCAGTTACTTTTTACAGGTTCTCTTCTACTGTTATTAACCAATATTTTATTTCCAGGTATTGGTCAGGTCTATCTTTAAATTTCAGTTGTAATAGGTTATTATTAAACTTTAGCGATGACTAGTAGACGTCTCTAATCCTCCAGGCTCGCCTTTTCCCGATTCTCTGCTTCATGAGTATGGTATATGCTCCACTAACCCCCAGTTATTAAGTGTTCATTACTACCTGGTCTATTACTTTTGTTTCAATTTTACTGAATGTTTGTAAGAATGTAATTTAATTGGTTGGCTCCTCGGGTTCCGTGGGACTGTTCTTTGCTCCTCCCTTTGCTACCCTTGTCCGCCTGCGACTTAGTGGACGGTCGACATTAGCACATGTGCCCTTGGAGGGAGACTTTCTCTCCCCTCAACGGAAATGTCATGAACTTATACCTTTTCTGCCTTTTTTTTGGAATATATCTAAAATGTACTTTTTCCCTGAATCTTATTTTTTATTTTTTCACCCCCACTTCCAATTTCTCATTGCGTCCCGAAGGTGGTCTCTTTCTTTGTTATTCCACGTCTGGGCAACATTAGATCTGACAATTTTTTAATACCATGGCCCCATTGAACATATTGTCCCTTAATGTCCAAGGTTTAAATATCCCGCAAAAACGCACTAAAGCCTTTCGTACCTTTAGTTCCAAAAAAGCACATGTCATATTTTTTCAAGAAACACATTTCACACCATCATCCACTCCCAAATTCTTTAGTAGGTCCTACCCGCAAGTTTACACAGCCTCGGCCTCCACAAAGAAAAGGGGTGTGCTTAAAGCATTTCACAGTAGTACCCCGCTCTCAGTTACTAAGGAGATCAAGGATCTGGAAGGCAGATACTTGATCCTAACAGGGCATTTATTGGACTCTGATATCACTGTTGTGTCATATTATGCTCCAAATAAAAAACCTTACTCTTTCCTATCTCATCTGCTGAAGGTCATCGATTCACATAAAAAAGGAACTGTAGTGTTGGGTGGAGATTCCAATCAGACCACCTTCCCTTTTTTAGACAAGTCGCCAATCCCACAAACCCAAAAAGCTGATTATCAATCCTTTTCAAAACGAATCGCAAAGTACAACCTAGTGGATTCCTGGCGCAAAGTGAATCCAACTAAAAGGCAATACATTTACTATTCCTATGCCTGTCAGTCATTCTCAATAATAGACCACATTTTTATGCCTATAGGTATGATGCTGGAAATATTAAACTCCAACATTTTACCCATCCCATGGTCTGACCATAGTGCAGTCTTCAATACCATAGTATCTACAATACCGAAAGCGTGGGACGCCACGTGGCTGCTTAAAGACTTTTTCATTAAAAACCCATTATATAAACAGAATATTGAAACTGCACTACGGGAGTACCTAAAATGTAATTCCACTCCAGATATTTCCCTAACTACTTTATGGGAAGCCCATAAACCTGTTCTCCGGGGTATACGTTTACACCAAGCTAATTTATGTAATAGAGAAGGAAAAGCCTTGTACCATAATACTGAAAACAAATTTTAACTCCTGTCATATGGCTTTCCAGCAAAATCCCTCTACATCATCCAGATTGCGACTATAGAAAGCCAAGCTGGAATTTGATCTATTCCTCACTGAGTCAGCGGTAGAATATTTTTTTTTGTTTTTCAGTATTCTTTTTTTTTATTATTCAATATTTGCAATTATCATATCTACCTTCCAGATCCTTATCATACACTTTGTGCACATATTCAAATACATAATACAATACATATTAAATGTGTAAAACTCTAGTACTCAGACTAGCTCTCTTTTCTCATCTATATCCCTTTTGTGCATGATTTTGTGCATATTTCTATTTGCCGCCCTCCCACCCTCCCTTCCCTACCCACACCACCTAATCATGGTCATTTAATTTTACCTTTTGTTTTCTTCTTTCTTTATACTACTGCTCTCTATTCCTTATTTTTAACTCCGTAGTCCTCCCTTATCGACTGTGGGGGCGAGAGTCTGTCGTCGCTCAGCCATGTTTGCCATATCTGATCAAATTTCCCAATGTCCCTCCTACGGCTATATGTTAATTTTTCTCTAAGAAGTAGAGAGTTCACTAATAGAATCCACTGTCTTCCCGTGGGGACCTCTGGTGCCATCCAGTATCGTGCTATAAGTTTTCTTGCTAGGTATAATACTCTAGTTAGCATTATATAGGTTCCTTTTGGGAATGTTTCCATCTCTATGGCTCCCAGTATATATACCAGGGGGTCCAGGGGGATTGGTGTCCATACAAGTCTACTTATATACTGGGGGAAATCTCCTCCCAATATCGGTGTAGTTTTGGACATCTCCATATCAGATGTATAAAATCTCCCTGGTGTATAGAATATTAAAAAAATCGAAACATAACTATTTCATAATTGAAACAAACCAAATACACTTCTAGCCTGAACATTTTAATCCTGTCAAAATAATAATAAACCAATTCGCCTTAAGCTTTCAAGAGTAGTATACTCCACTAACCCTGTGAAAATCCTACAAAAATGTAAAACACAGTTAGAAAGTCTATACTCATCTAATAACGAGTTGGATCAATCAAAGGCAAACAGCTTTTTCTCCTGCATTACCCAAGGCACAAATGGAAATGATGGAGGAACCGGTGTCTAGTGAAAAAGTGTCCCAGGCTATCAAAACCTTGAAAGTAAATACGACCACGGCCTGATGGGTTTTCTGCCCTCTACTACAAAACCTTTACAGATATCCTGTCACCAATTCTAATGAATACCTTTAATTCTCTCTTGGATAACCATTCTTTTAGGAAAGAAACCATAACTGCAATTATCTGCATGCTGCCTAAACCACATGCGGACAATTCAGTTTGGTCAAACTATCGCCCCATCTCTCAGCTGAATATCGACGTGAAAATTTTAGCCAAAGTTTTAGCAACCAGATTAAATATGATAATTGCCAAAACGAATACATCGTGATCAAACTGGTTTCATCCCTATCTGACAAGCTGGAAATAATATTAGACGTGCTGCTTTTCTATCCCATGCAGCTAAAACGCGTCGAACACCCTTGTGTTTTCTTTGTCTCGACATAAAAAAAGCATTTGATACAGTTTCATGGTCGTATATGCAGTTCGGTCTTAGGAAATGGGGCTTTGGCCCACATTTTATGGGACGGATTGCAGCACTGTACCACAATCCCAAGGCTTAAAATAAATATGCCGGTTACAAATCGGAAGAGTTTAATATACAGAGAGGGACTCGTCAAGGGTGTCCTCTATCACCGCTATTATTCGCTTTAATTATCGAACCTCTAGCACAAAGGATAAGGTAGATCACGGGTATAGAGCTAGGCGGATGTCACCACAAAATAAGTCTATTTGCGGATTATATACTCTTATTTTTATCCTCACCGCAGATATCGGCCCCAATCTAATGCGGGTACTTCATTCACGAATTCTCGCACATTTCCGGCCACAGGCCGCATACACATGATCGAACATGTCTGCTGAAACTGGTCCGCAGACCAGTTTTAGCGGACATGTTCGATCGTGTGTACAGCCTATCGGACCGTTTTCCAGCGGACAAAAGTTTCCAAACATGCTTAGAAACCTGTCCGCTGGAAACCTGTCCGTCGGACATGTTCGATGGTTAGTACACTAAATCATCGGACCAAAATCCTGCGCATGCTCAGAATCAAGTCAACGTATGCTTGGAAGCATTGAACTTCGTTTTTTCATCACGTCGTTGTGTTCTACGTCACCGCGTTCTGGTCCAGGGGGAATTTGGTCCAATGGTGTGTACGCACATCAGACCAACTAACCACTTCAGCCTGGTCCAATTAAAATGGTCCATCGGACATGTTTCATCGGACATGTTTGATCGTGTGTACAAGGCCTCACAGTTAATAACCAAAAATCCCTGGCACTGAATATTTCACTCAGTGACACGGTGAAACAAAATTTACAGTCCTCACTGCCCTTTAAATTGGCAGACCATAGTATACCATATCTGGGTATACACCTTACAGCTAATGCCTCCGAATTATTTACCGCCAACTACCCTCCCTTACTAAAAAGTGTCACTAGATTGTTATCCGACTGGTCTTCTTTACCGATTTCCTGGTTTAGGAAAATCAACATAATAAAAATGGCTATACTCCCCAAGTTTTTATATCTATTTCGAACCCTTCCAATTCACATTCCTGCCTATTGTCTTAGATTGATCCAGCATAAAGTAACACAGTTCACGTGGGGGAAGAAAAAAAAACAGATTGCCTAAAAAAACATTAATTCTACCCAAATTGGGTGGGCTGGGATTTCCAGATTTGGAACATATTACAAAGCAGCACAATTGGCGCAACTATCAAAGTACCACTCAACCACAGAAATACCATTGTGGGTACTTATTGAGCCAATAGACTTTGACCTTCTTCCTACTAATAATATCCTTTGGCTGAGCCCTCAAACCCGTAGAAAAATGAAAAATCCAATCTCGAAAAACACTCATTGTCATTATGGGATAGGTACAAAACCTCTCATGGATTGCAATCCCGCACATTCCGCTTCTTTCCTTTTATAAAAATCTAACCTTTTATCTAGCATGGGTATTTCCAAGAACTTTTAAGGCTTGGATCAGGGCTGGTATTACATGTTTATATCACATAGCATCAACAACTACAATTCAACCTTTTCCAGACCTTTGTGAGGCATCCGGCCTCCCCACTACAGAAATTTTCAGATAGCTTCAAATCAAAAACTTTTATGGACCTTCCCTTAGCCTTAGCGATAATTTAACCACTTAAGGACCGCCGCACGACTATGGGCCAGATTCAGGAACAGTTACGCTGGCGGATCGAGTGATCCGCCAGCCTAACTGTGACTTTGAGCCGGCGTTTCTGTTTTCTGTAACCAGAAAACAAGAAACGCCGGGTTGAAGTTCCGATGCGAGCAGCGTAACTGAGTTTCGCCATCGCATCGTTACTTCAACTTAAAAATGGCGCCGGGGGCGTTCCCGCCGATTTACGCTCAAAAAATATGTTAATGAGCGGAAATCGGCAATTCACGATCGAAATCCGGCGCGACGCAATGACGATACGACGTTTCCGGACGGGATACGCGGCGCATAGATATACCTACATGGGGTAGGAGTATCCTATGTTAGGTATAGGCGTCGTCATCGCGTCGGGAAAAAAAAAAAAAACGTCGCTTGCGTAAAACGGTCATGAATGGGAATGTGACGTCATTGACGTTCATTCACAGATTTTGGAGCATGCGAACGGGGATGTTTTGACACTCGACGCATGCGCAGTACGTTGGCGGCGGGATCGCACGTAGTTAGCATACTACACGCCCCGTACCCGCTAAATTTGAATTCCGCCGGCTCATTTGTGATGCGCTGCCGCAACTTTAGGAGCAAGTGCTTCGTGAATGACAGCACTTGCTCCTAAAATTTCGGCAGCGCAACGCAAATGAGAAGCGTTACTCCAGAGCAAAGATGCTCTGGACTACCTGAATCTGGCCCTATGTACGTCCACAACATGGCACGTACAGGCAGGTCGCGTACATGTACGTCCCTGCCTTTCCGCGGGTCGAGGGTCCGATCGGCACTCCCCCTGCTGCGTGCGGTGTTTGGTAAGTGGTCAGGAGCGATCCGGGATGAGGTAGCGGCTATTCGTTTCCAGCCACCCCCTCGCGATCGCTCGCAGCCAATGGGGGTCCTTGCTCAGCCTCTTCCTGTGTTAAGTGTAAACACAGGAAGGGGGAAGTGATGTCATCTCTCCTCCTGGCAGTCTTTTCGACCTGACCCAGAGGAGAGAAGACATCCAGTAACTGTGAGTTGCACCAACAGCACACTGACACAGTCACACATAGGCACACAACCCCCCACCCCAGTCACCGCTGATCACCCCCCCCCCCAGCCCCCTGTCACAGTGTCACCATTGCATCATTTATTTTCTGATCACTGCATTTAGTGTCATTTGTGACAGAAAAAAGTGTTAGGGACATTAGCTTTAGGCCCCCTACCCCCCATATAAAGGTTTAACCCCTTGATCACCGCCCTAGTTAACCCCTTCACCCCCTATTGCCAGTGTCACTAAGCGATCGTTTTTTTGATTGCTGTATTAGTGTCACTGTTGCCGCTAGGTAGTTAGTTTTTTTTTAGGTTTCCTGCCAGGTTAATATAGCGTTAGGTACCCCCATAAATAAAGGTTTTAACCCCTGATTGCCCCTAGAGTTAACCCTTTCACCAGTGATTACCGTATAAGTGTCACTGGTGACGCTGGTTAGTTATTTAGTTTTTTAGGTTTTTAGAAAGCGTCAGGTACCCCCATATATTACCTAATAAAGGTTTTAACCCCCTGATTGTCCCCTAGTTAACCCTTTCACCAGTGATCACCGTATAAGTGTACGGGTGACGCTGCTTAGTTAGTTTGCTGTTTATAGCATCAGGGCACCCGCCGTATATAACCCAATAAAGGTTTAACCCCCTGATCGCCCGGTGGGTGATATCAATAACATTTTAGCACCAGTCAGGGTCTGCGTCGCCCCAGGCAGCGTTAGGTTAGTGCCAGTAACGCTTACACCCTCGCGCAAAGCATACACCCCCCTTAGTGGTATAGTATCTGAACGGATCGATGCCTGATCTGATCTATACTAGCGTACCCAGCAGTTTAGGGTACCCAAAAACACATTGTTAGCGGAATCAGCCCAGATACCCGCTAGTACCTGCGTTTTGCCCCTCCGCCCAGCCCAACCCACCCAAGTGCAGTATCGATCGATCACTGTCACTTCAAAAACACAACACACACAACTGCAGCGTTCGCAGAGACAGGCCTGATCACTGCAATCGCTAACATTTTTTTTGGAAGCGTTTTCTACATTTGCTTTTCTATAGTCAGGTGCTTTTTTTACCGGTGAATCATCACCAGTCTACGACTAAATTTAGAGCCCAAAATGGCAAAGCGAATGTACATTCTGCTGCTTCTCCTGAGTACGGGGATACCACATGTGTGAGACTTTTTGGGAGCCTAGCCGCGTACCAATCAAAAACCAATCATCCCCAAAACCCCAAAAACCAATCATCGCCTTCAGGCTTTCCAAGGGTGTACATTTTTGATTTCACTCCTCACTACCTATCACAGTTTCGAAGGCCATAAAATGCCAAAATAGCACACAACCCCCCCAAATGACCCCATTTTGGAAAGTAGACACCCCAAGCTATTTGCTGAGAGGCATGTCCAGTCCATGGAATATTTTATATTTTGACACAAGTTGCGGAATATGACAAACTGATTTTTTTTGCACAAAGTTGTCACTAAATTATATATTGCTCACACATGCCATGGTTATATGTGGAATTGCACCCCAAAATACATTCTGCTGCTTCTCCTGAGTCCATACTCATACATACTGAGTCCATGGATACCACATGTGTTGGACTTTTTGGGAGCCTAGCCGCGTACCGACCCCGAAAACCACGCACCGCCTTGAAGATTTCTAAGGGCATACATTACAAAAAGTTGTCACTAAATGAGGGGGTTTTGTGCTATTTCGGCATTTTATGACCTTCGAAACTGTGATAGGTAATGAGGAGTGAAATCAAAAATTTCAGCCCTTAGAAATGCTAAAGGCAGTGCTTGGTTTTTGGGGCCCCATAGGAAGCTAGGCTCCCAAAAAGTCCCAAACATGTGGTATCCCCGTACTCAGAAGAAGCAGCAGAATGTATTTTAGGGTGTAATTCCACATATGCCCATGGCATGTGTGAGAAATATATCATTTAGTGACAACGTTTCGTAAATGTTTTATTTTTTTGGTCAATATTCAATGACTTGGGGCAAAAAAATTAAATATTTCATGGACTCAACATGCCTCTCAGCAAATAGCTTGGGGTGTCTTCTTTCCAAAATGGGGTCAATTGGGGGGGGGGGGGTGTGCCATCTAGGCATTTTATGGCCTTCAAAACTGTGATAGGTAGTGATAGGTAGTGAGGAGTGAAATCAAAAATTTGCGCCCTTAGAAATGCTGAAGGCGGTGCTTGGTATTTGGGGCCCCATACGCGGCTAGGCTCCCAAAAAGTCCCAAACATGTGGTATCCCCGTACTCAGAGAAGCAGCAAAATGCATTTTGGGGTGCAATTCCACATATAATTATGGTATGTGTGAGCAATATATCATTTAGTGACAACTTTTTGTAAAAAATGTATTTTTTATTTTTTTGTCATTATTCAATCACTTGGTACAAAAAAAATATTCAATGGACTCAACATGCCTCTCAGCAGTTTCCTTGGGGTGTCTACTCTCCAAAATGGGGTCATTTGGGGGGGTTTTGTACTGCCCTGCCATTTTAGCACCTCAAGAACTGAGATAGGCAGTCATAAAATAAAAGCTGTGCAAATTCCTGTAAATGTACCCTAGTTTGTAGACGCTATAACTTTTGCGAAAACCAATAAATATACGCTTATTGCATTTTTTTTTACTAAAGACATGTAAAATTTAGTTTATTCAATATTTTTTACTTTTTGTTATAAGAAAAATTGTTTTTTTCTAAATTTACGGTCTTTTTTCATTTTATATCGCAAAAAATAAAAATCGCAGAGGCAATCAAATACCATCAAAAGAAAGCTCTATTTGTGGGAAGAAAAGGACGCAAATTTAGTTTCGGTACAACATTGCATGACCGCGCAATTACTAGTTAAAACAGCGCAGTGCCAAATTGTAAAAACACATCTGGGCATTTAGTAGCATATTAGTCCGGGGCTTGAGTGGTTAAATAACATTACCCAATTTGAAAGGATATGTCTCAAAGATCCACATACCAAAGGTTGTATTTCAATAATTTATTTTCAATTGATCACTAAACAAATACCATAATACCTTTGTATATTGCTAAATGGGAATTAGACCTGGAATATAAAATTAATAACGAAACCTGGGGAAGCATTTGGTCTAATACTAGCTCCTCATCTATAAATGTATCGGCAATGGAAACATCATATAAAGTGCTTTCCCGCTGGTACCTGGTTCTCAATAGATTAGCCAAATTTTCAGCAAGCTGTTCAGATCTCTGTTTCCACAGTTGCCCAGACAAAGGAACATATATCCACATCTGGTGGCAGTGTCCACTTGTAAGGAAATTCTGGGAAGGGATTTTTAAAATCGCTTCTAAAATATTTGACTGTATTATATTACCAGATCCAATGACGGCCTTACTTAACATTAAACCAGAAACCCTGTCTTGGAATCAGCATAAGTTATATCTTTTGTTTTATGATAGCCGCGAAACAGGTAATAGCTAGAACATGGAAATCACCTGCATTACTGTTGTCGGAAGCCGAAAAAAAGAATGAATCTTTCATTCGGACATGCTAAACTAGAAGCGCTAGACAAAAATGGATTGGAAAAATTTGATAGCATATGGAAACCCTGGGCCATATACTATACGTCAGACACTTTTGACTCAAGAGTTCTCATGTCATGGTATTGATACCCTTTCATGGATAATAGTGTAATAAAATAAATGAAATCCACCTTAGGAACACCACTACCCTTTCCCTTTCCCTCCATTAGTTCCCATTCCCATTTATTAGTAACTTTTTTTATTTATGTTTGTTTATATCTCTATAATACTTCAACTCCTACAACAGTACAATTATTATTGCATTTATCTGTATTTCAATGCTGTATCTCATTCTAAGTTTTTGTCATCTGACATACTGTAACTGTTGTAATCTATTACTTTAAAATAAAAACATTATAAACGAGGAATAAAAAAAAATAGTAGAAAAAAAGTTGAAGAAGTCCCATCATTAGCTGAAAGAGCTGAACATTTTAAAAGTTGAATGGTCCTTGTAACGAGACCCTTGCTCGCTTGGTTCCGCTCTCCCGACACTCTGCTACTATTGGATCAGATTGCAGATCGCAAGGTCTGATGATTCTGTCATCCAAGGCTCCGGGAATCCGAACTACAGCTATGTGCCGTTCGAAATCCATTAGAACAAACACCAGGCAGGCAGTATGTAAGTTCAAACAGGAAGACCTTTATTGGAAGCACACAACACACTTTTATACAGAATTTGGAACATCCCGCCCCCAACAACCGCTTTCTATTGGTCAATTGTAAAGTACATATAGTTCTCCTTCAGGTCCTCTTTAACCATGCAAATGAGGGCTTGAAAATGACTCAGCAGGGATTGGTCCGATAGCTGGAATAGAAGGACTGCTATGAGTAATGTAATGAGACAGAAGCCCCAGGGGGCAATCAATGTACACAGAACAATGGAGCCGTCTGGAGCCTTAAGACAGGGCAGAAGACCCCCCACTGTGTAACAGATTTCAAGGAGGAACACTTCTGCATTCCAAGGTCCATGACAGTCTCAATAGCTGAAAGTATGCAGGAGTTACGCAGAGCCAAAAAACATACGTAATAAAATTAAAATCAATAAGAATAATAAAAAAACAAATATCAATACTGGGAATGCCATTAAGCATTCCCACCAATAAAAACGAATATCAATACTGGGAATGCCATTAAGCATTCCCACTAAAAAACTAATAACAATACAAGGGAATGCTATTAAGCATTCCCACTAATAATAAAAAACGAATAACAATACTGGGAATGCTATATATAGCATTCCCACCAACTAGAAAATGCATTGGAATGCTGAATAGCTAAATTGCTAAGCCCACACCAAAGCCATTCACCATAACCACTAAACTATCTTTAGGACATACAAGCAGTGTTCCTTCAGTACTTATAAAGCCTATTTTTGATCATTAAAGGGGTTGTAAAGGTAAAACACGTTTTCCCCAAATAGCTTCCTTTACCTTAGTGCAGTCCTCTTTCACTTACCTCATCCTTCCATTTTGCTTTTAAATGTCCTTATTTCTTCTGAGAAATCCTCACTTCCTGTTCTTCTGTCTGTAACTCAACACAGTAATTCAAGGCTTTCTCCCTGATGTGGAGAAAGCTTCTTGAGGGGGGAGGGGGTGAGCAGGATGCCTAATAACACACAGCTCTTTTTTCTATCTGCAATATAGAGAGTGTGCTGACTTACCTGGTCGCCCCTCCACGCTCAAGAGGTTTTCTCCACACCAGTGAAGGAGGACTGCACTGAGGTAGGGGAAAAAAATATATCTTTACAACACCTTTAATCCCCACACCTAATGAGTGAGAGAACCCTGCAAATAAACCTTAATAAATCCACAACAGTACATGCTTTTGAAACAGCGACTTCACCGTTAGAGACACACAGCCTTTGTGAACGTATCGCTTTAAAATTTATGTTGATAAACTTGAAAATGTGGGCATGTCAGCGATTTAAAAAATAGGTTTTCTGTGCGTTTGACAGGGAAATCTGACTTTTTTTTACATGACAGTCAATAAAAGAAAATGTGGAACACTCGTCATTTGTAAGCTCATCCAGCCAGTGGCGTATCTAGGGTATGGCAACCATGGAAAATGCCATGGGCGCCATATGAAGGGGGCGCTGATAAGTGGCTGGGCAGCAAGGCACTTACCAGGGTCTGAGGGACTCTTCTTCCCTCCTCCTGAGCATAGGCAGAATCTCTTTTTCAGCACCTTTGCTAATGGACAATGGCAGCGCTATCCGTGCTGCTTTCAGCCACAGCCCTCCCCTGTTCTCCCAAGCTCTCCCATTCCATCTGGTCGGTTTGGCAGCACACAAAGAAAAAGGAGGAACATCAGTTTCTCCCTATCCTCTGTTAAAACTGGGGCCATAAGAGATGAAGATTTTATCACTTCCAGTATTGGTTCTGCATTTACCTGGCCTTGGAGGGCAGAGGAGGGATCAGGGGTCTAATAAACCCCAGATTTCTCCATAAAGAGGATATGTCATGATAAATATCACTAGTTTTGTTAGCTGTTTTTTTGTTAAGGTTATCTGAGAGATAGGTTTCAAAGGTTTCGACAAGGGCACAGTTTCAGTGCTTGCCATAGGCGCCATTTTCACTAGATACGCCTTTGCATCCAGGCTAAAGTAAAAGGCATATCACAAAACGGAGCACATTGCCTGAAACCAGACAAAAATACCTACTTTTGATATATAAATTGTGTATGACAAGTAGATCTTGTGAGAGTGAGAGCAATTTGTTCCCCCTCTATAAAGATTTTTTTTTTTAAAGCTTTCTGCTCTAATGATGTTATCATCCACTCTAAACCAGCCCCATAGAAACACTGCATGATCGATAACATTTTCTGAAAAAATCACTAAACTTAAACAGTTTTTTTACAAAAACTGTAAAATATATCAAACTGAAAAGATATAGCCGGATAGCTGAATATTTTGTGAACGTTCTAAAGTTTGTTTGGTGTCTGTAGGTGAAAGTATGAAGGAGCTGAAACTTTTGGTAGCAGAGAAGATTTTAACCACTTAAGCCCCGAACCAATATGCTGCTAAATGCCCAGAGGCGTTTTTACAAATCGGCACTGCGTCGCTTTAACAGACAATTGCGCGACGTGGCTCCCAAACAAAATGTGCGTCCTTTTCTTCCCACAAATAGAGGTTTCTTTTGATGGTATTTGATTGCCTCTGCGATTTTTATTTTTTGCGCTATAAACAAAAATAGAGCGACATTATTTAAAAAAAACAATGGCCCAGATTCACGTACATCGGCGCATTATCGGTCCGGCGTAGCGCACCGCCATTACGTTAGACTTGCGCCATCTAGCCGCGTAATCCCCCGATTCACGTAGCTTTTGCGCATGAAATTGCGCAAGCGTAAGGTTTTTTCCAGAGGCGTAAGGAGGAGTAATACAAATTGGGAGGGACGTGGGCGTGTTACATTGAAATGAGCCGTGACCCCATGCAAATGAAGGGCCGGCCGGCTCGCGCATGCGCGCTTGAACGAGACCATGTCAGCTCCGCTGTGCGCATGCTCACAACTCGGAAGCGGCGCAATCAGTGAAATTGGAAATGGACTAGGGCAACGTTGTGAACTACGCAGACAGCATAAATAGACACACACAAACGCACTTGCATTGCAAAAGTACATCCCTTTGTGTCCCTTCCCATTTAACCAAGTGCTTTTGTCCTGTTGTTCGTTGCAGTGTGTCTTGTAGTTGTCAGATTAGTGTTCTGTGTGATCAAGTGCTTGTTGGTATATTTGTGAAAGTGTATTTTGATAAGTGTTTGAGAGACAGTTTGTTTGATTGATATATTTTTGTTTGTTTGTTTTCTTGCTTTATTTTTTCTGCATTTTTTTTTTTTTTTGTTGCTGACATTTTTTTTTTTGCTGACATTTTGTTTAAATTTTGGGTTGTGCATGCTGTTTGAATGTGGGGGTGACATCCCTGCTGAAAAAGGGGTGTCATCCTCAATTTGGGTGGAGAAGGGTTCCCCAGGACCAGGGAGAAGTGATTCCCAGGTCCGTGTGAATGGTGTATGAATGTACAGTGACATAATTGGAGCCTTGACGTGGCGTTACTGCTCACCAGTCGTGCATTGTGGACTGGTGCCAATCCAATTTGATGAGGATGTGGGGTGTGTGTGCTAGGGACCATAGTGTTGTGCATGCATGCATTCTCATTGTGCCATGATTAATGTGTGTGTTTAACGTGCAAAGATGCCCAATATGAGCTGCCTCCTGACTGCTCTTCCCTCAGAAGACGGGGTATCCTCGGTTAGGGGTTGATTGTCTGGTTGGGGGGTCAGGTCATCACGTAGCTCAACTTGCAGGCCCTTCCTCACTGCGAGATTGTGCAGCATGCAACATGCAACGATGATATGGCACACGAAGTTTGGGGAATACAATAGTGTACCCCCAGACTTATCCAGGCATCGGAAACGTGACTTCAGGAGGCCAAAGGTGCGCTCCACCACTGCTCGGGTTTTGATGTGTGCTTGATTGTATCTTTCCTCCCCTGGGGTTTGGGGGTTCCGGATAGGAGTCATGAGATGGGGTCCCAGGGCATATGCAGAGTCACCTGGAAGGGAAAAGACAGGAGAATGTTAGTCATGCATGTGCCACTTGTGAGGTGTGCCTCACGGGAGGGGATAGTCATGCCTGACTCCCATGTCACTCACCAACCAGCCAGGTGTTCCCATACACGTTCTGATAGAATTCCATTCGGATGTGGCATTGATTGTAGATGTAGCTGTCATGGGTGGATCCGGGGTGTTTGGCACGGACGTGCCATATGAGGCCTTGGGCATCAACTATCACCTGTACGTTGATGGAGTGCCAATTCTTCCGATTGCGGTACATGTGCTCTGTCTCCTGGGGGGGCTGGAGTGCCACATGTGTGCAATCAATGGCCCCCACAGTGCGTGGGAATCTGGCAAATCGGTAGAAATCGGTCATTGCCTTCAGCCGCAGGTCCTTAGTGGTGGGTTTGATGATTTGGTTGGCCAAGCGTGTGAGGATTGCAGGGACAACCTGGTGCACACATCTGCTCATGGAGGATTGTGACATCCCAGCCACCACTCCACTTGTACGCTGAAAAGAGCCACTGGCAAGGAAATGCAGTGTTGCCAGTACCTTGACCAGTGGCTGCACTGCATGTGAGCGGTGTGTTGGGCTGGTGATGTCCTCCTGCAGGGTTGTGGTTAATTCCAGGATGGCATGAGGGGGGAATCTGAAGATGCGATACACCTCAGAATCACTCATGCCAAAGAGGTCTATGCGTGTGCGGTATACCCTCTCCCGTGCCATCCTCCGTGCCCTCCTCCTTCTTTGGTCATCTAAATTCACTAGTGCAGCTATGAGCGACGATGCCCCTGGCATGTTGGCAGTCAAATTGTAGTGCAACACGTGTGTGTGGTCTGCTCCTCAGTAACGGTGTTGCTTTCTGTGAGATGTAGACGTTTTTTCAAAATTTAGACCAGCTTTTAGGTCCTCTAACTTTAGACAGGACATTTTGCTGTTGCGCACATCACGTAGCCTGCGCAGCAAATGCGTTTTTTTGTGGATCCCCGCAACTCCCTCATTAGCATATTTGACTAGCAAATCAATGGTGTGTCTAGCGCATTTTTGCGCGGACGGATGCGTCTGTCTAACGAAATTACGCCGGACAAAAAAAAGTAGATTTCTGGCGTAATTCGTTTTCTGAATCGCGCGCATCTGAACGCACGCGCACATTTAGACTTACGCACGCGCAACACCAGTTGCGCAGGCGTAATCGCTCTGTGAATCGGGGCCAATATTTTTTACTTTTTGTTATAAGAAAAATTGAATAAACTAAATTTTAGTCAAACATTTAGGCCAAAATGTATTCAGCCACATGTCTTTAGTAAAAAAAATAACAATAAAAGATGTTTTAGCTACCTAGCAGCAACAGCGACACTAATACAGCGATCAGAAAAATGATCGCTTAGTGACGCTGGCAATAGGGGGTGAAAGGGTTAACTAGGGCGGTGATCAAGGGGTTAAAACTTTATTAGGAGGGGGTACGGGGCTACCCTGAACCTAACACTAACTGCCTGTCACACTAACTGTCACACTGACACTAAATGCAGTGATCAGTACATATATGATCACTGCATTCAGTGACAGTGCGACAGGGGGGTGGGGGGGTGATCGCAAGGGGTTAATGTGCCTATGTGTACTGGTGTCAGTGTAGTGTTTGAGCGGACTTACTGTGACTCTTCTCTCATCTCGGCAGTTTGAAAATACCGCCGAGATGAGAGCTGCATCACTTTTTGGGAGCAATCACAAGGGGACGGACAGAAACGAACCGCCGCCCCCTCGAGTCGGATCGCTCCTGAAGGTAAGCTGACCCCCGACCCGCTAGAAGGCAGGGACAAATATATATGCCCATCTGCCTGTACGTGCCCTTCTGTGGACGTAAATAGGCGTGCGGCGGTCGTTAAGTGGTTAAGGATTTGAAGCATGCTCTCATTGACTTCAATGTTAAAAAAAGTGCCTAAAAGCTTAATATTTAAAAAATTATAAATAGTAGAAAAAAAGTTGAAGAAGTCCCATCATTAGCTGAAAGAGCTAAACATTTTAAAAATTGAATGGTCTTAAAAGATGAAAGTATGCAGAAGTTACGCAGAGCCAAAAAACGCACGGAATAAAAATAACTAGAAAATGCATTTACTGCAGAAAATTTGCGGGAATGCTGAATAGCTGAATTGCCATTCACCATAACCACTACACTATCTTTAGGACATACAAGCAGTGTTCCTTCAGCACTTATAAAGCCTCTCTTTGATCATTAATCCCCCACACCTAATGAGTGAGCGAACCCTTCAAACAAGCCTTAATAAATCCACAACAGTACATGCTATCGAAACAGCAACTTCACCATTGGAGACACGGCCTTTGTAAATGTATTTGGTATAACATTTTTGTTGATAAAGCTTAAAAATGTGGGCATGTCAGCGATTTAAAAAAGATGTTCACTATGCGTTTTGCTGGGAAATATGAAGAAAAAACGCTTTTGATTTGGAAGCTCAACCAGCCAAAAGTAAAAGGTTTATCACAAAACTGAGTACATTGCCTGAAACTAAACAAAAATACTAACGTGTTGATGTATAAATTGTGTATGACAAGTAGATTTTGTGGGCATGAGAGCAATTTATAGAGAAGGAACTAAGATAATTTTTTTAAGGCTCTGTGCTGTAGCGATGACATCATCCACTCTAACCAGCCCCATAGACACTCTGTTTAATCGCTAAAATTTCCTGAAATGATCATTAAACTTAACAAAAATTGTAAAAGATATCAAACTGAAAATATATAGCCGGATAGCTGAATATTTTGTGAACATTTTTAAAGTTTGTTTGGTGTCTGTAGGTGAAAGTATGAAGGAGCTGAAACTTTTGGGAGCGGAAGAATGTTTTAAGGATTTGAAACATGCTCTCATTGAATTTAATGTTAAAAAAAAGTGTTAAAAAGCTTAATTATGAATGCATTCCCACTAATAATAAAACAAACAAATAACAATACTGGGAATGCTTGGAGACCATTCCCACTAATAAAGATGCAATTGACACCAGCATTGGAATTCAATTACAGGTAAAGCAGCCCCTATTGGGTGTACCAGACTTCACTTTCGGGTGTAGTATTCATGATGGGGACGAGGAAGGAGCTAGCGAGAGTGGCAATGCATGATACAATCTAAATGTAATGCACCGAGTATTACACTGCAGTGGATTTGAAAGTGTTTGCGTTGTTCATACCCCTTGGTGCAAGGTGTAGCACCGCTACACGTGAGAGAGTATTGATTTTCTAATATAAACTTTTAAGGCTTTATACTATGTTTGTTCCCCCTTTTGCTCTTTTATGCGATGTCTGTGAGAGGATTGCTGGCTAAACAACATAAAGGAGGAACACCAGAACCATTTTGAACCCAATTAGAATAACTTGCTATACAGGTGAAGCTCAAAAAAATTGAATATAGTGCAAAACATCATTTATTTCCCTAATGCAACTTAAAAGGTGAAACTAATATATGAGATAGACTCATTACATGCAAAGCAAGATTGTTCAAGCCATGATTTGTCATAATTGTGATGATTATGGCTTACAATTTATGAAAACCCCAAATTCACAATCTCAGAAAATTTGAATATTGTGAAAAGGTGCAATATTCTAGGCTCAAATTGTCCTACTCTAATCAGATAATGAAGCCATAACACTTGCAAAGAGTTCCTGAGCCTTTAAATGGTCTCTCAGTTTGGTTCAGTAGGAATTATAATCATGGGAAAGACTGCGGACCTTGTCAGTTGTTCAGAAAACCATAATTGACACATAAGGAGGGAAAGCCTCAAAAGGTAATTGCAAAAGTTGGATGTTCCCAAAGTTCTGTATCAAAGCAGATTAATAGAAAGTTATGTGGAAGGGAAAAGTGTGGAAGAAAAGGGTGCACAAAAGCAGCAGGAATGACTGCAGCCTGGAAAAGATCGTCAGGAAAAGGCCATTCAACAGTGTTGGACTTTCACAAGGAGTGGACTGAGACTCAGTGCATCAAGAGTCACCACACACAGACCGATTACCATATTTATCGGCGTATACCGTGCACTTTTTTCCCCTTAAATTAAGGGGAAAATCGTGGGTGCACGATATACGCCGATAGCCGCTTCCCGCGCTCAGTTTGAACTGAGCCGCCGACATATACCGAGTGCAGTACACTCGGGTACATTCGGCCAGGCTCGGCTTTGCTCGTGCTCACGCATAAACGTCACAGAGCGTGAGCACGAGCCTGGCCGAATGTACCCGAGTGTACTGCACTCGGTATATGTCGGAGGAGGCATTCAAACTGAGCACGGGAAGCAGGGATTTGACTCGCCGGAGCACTGGAGAAGCCGGGAGGACACCACAGAAGCCGAAGACGGACCGGAGGATGGACGCCGCGCAAGACACCAAAACGGTTAGTACTAAAAAAAATGTTTACAGGTCCACATCAGGGGTGCGCGCTATACGCGGGAGCGCGCAATACCCCAATAAATACAGTATGTATATGGGCTTCAAATGTCATATTCCTCTTGTCAAGCCACTCCTGAACTACAAACAATGTAAGAACCTGGGCTAAAGAAAAACAGACCTGGTCTGTTGCTCAGTAGTCCAAAGTCCTCTTTTCTGATGAGAGCAAATTTTGCATCTCATTTGGAATTCAAGGACAGAGTATGCAGGAAGAATGGAGAGGCACACACTGCAAGATGCTTGAAGTCCAGTGTGAAGTTTTCACAGTCTGTATTGATTTGGGAAGCCATGTCATCTGCTGGTGTTTGTCCACTGTGCTTCATTAAGTCCACGGTCAACGCAGCCGTCTACCAGGATTTTTTTTTTTTTATTCTTTATTTATGTATATTTCAAGGACATAATACATCTATCAATACATCTATAGGTTCTATTATGTTTCAAAACATGGTACATTTCTCATCTCATTACATTCTTTAAATCTTTCTTTAATCTTCTCCCTTTCTTCTTTCTTTATTAGCATTATTTTACTGTCCATGTATATCCTACTACGTAGAAAAAACACAGTGTTATACACTCTTTCTCCTAAATAACCTTGTCTTTTATTCCTCTCCACCTCTTTTAAAATTTTTATAATCCCCCACCTCCTCCCCTCCCAAAACAAAATAAAAAAAAAGAGAAAACATTATAATAATAATATATTTTAGCCCCCCCCCCGCCCCATACTCTCTTCACTCCCCTTCCCCTGCCCCTATGGAGGTCCGTGGGTATTAGTATCCCCTTATATTTCTCAAGCGGAGATTTTGAAGCACTTCATGTGCTTCCTTCCGCAGACGAGCTCTATGGGGATGCTGACTTAATTTTTCAGCAAGACTTGGCACCTGCCCACACTGCCAAAAGCACCAAAACCTGGTTCCAGCAAACTTGCCGAACCTGAACCCCATAGAGGATGGATCGAAAGATTAAACGCCACTCAACCTCCAGGCATTAATGAGCTTCAGACATATAGATCATTCTTATAACATATACCTATGACACTTCTGTCTAGGACTTATCATAGTATAATACCTGAGTTAAAAAATATATGCTGAAGCTTAGGAATAATTTGTCCCTATGGCTCTGCTCCCCCCTCCCCGCCGTATCCCTGCTATCTAATAATTTCTGGCAGCTGTGGGGCCTCTCCCTTTCTTGCCATTTCCTTGCTAGGGAATAACCCTTAATGTCTGCTAATACATCTGGATATATAATCATGAAATGAATATTGTGAGTTAGGATATCTACTCATATAATTGAATTAATAACCATGAAAATATCTTATATATATATATAGTCTAGTATAGACTCTTGTGGTGGCAATATGCTAACAACATTACATACTATAATGTTCTTCCTTTTTTCCCTTTTTATTTAGGTGCAGGTGACCTCTTGCCATTGTGTTGTCTTGTGAATGATGCGGTACCTTTGGGTCCACAATGGGATATGCACGGCCAGGTAACCACAGCACTTGTTTGGCTGTGGAACCCTGGGTTGTGAAGACGGCTTTCTCCCATTTCCTTGCGGCGATGGTGTTTTTACCACCGCCCTTACCATGGACTGAAAACACGCCCCGCCGCCTCCCATTGGTGGGGCGGGTGCCCTACTCCTCCCCCTCCATGACGTTTCCTTCCCCACGCTCATGTTACTGTTGTTATCACCACCATGACAACAGACACCAGACGAGGGACACGCCCCGCTCAAACCTCATTTGCGGGAGGCGCGTCTGTCTGTCTTTGCCTTTGGCATCCCATCTCCACGCCCACGTCATCGGCGCGACGTCATTTGACGCTGAATGGGTTGGTGCAATGTCCCCACGCCCACGTCATCGGCGCGGTGTCATTTGATGCTGAGTAGGCTGGCGCAAGGGGATTGGTCAGTCTGGATTTGGCTGGGTCACATGATGCGGAAGTCCCATCCGCACATGTGACCGGAGATACACATAAATAGTGGATTAGATAACCCCATGCATAGAGGCTCATCTCCTATCACGGGAAACCCAACTTAATGGTCCGGCTGGTGACTCCTGACAAGGCTCTCTGGTCAGTACATATACATCATGCCATTCCTATGCATTTAACCTCCCTGGCGGTCTTCCCGTGTGTGGCACGGGGTGAGATTTTTAAGCTACGATCGGTAACCCCGTGCCACACACGGACTTGCCTCGCTGGATGCAGAAAAGAGTTTACTTACCTTTTCTCTGCGATCCAGCGATGAATCCCCGCAGTACACGGCGGCCGGATGTCCGCCTGATGCTGTGTGTACGTCCGATTCCCTTCCCTGCGAGCGTCGCGACGCAGGGGGGGGAACGGCGCCAAATTCAAAAATGTAAACAAACACTATACATACAGTACACTGTAATCTTATAGATTACAGTACTGTATGTAAAAAATACACACCCCCCATGTCCCTAGTGGTCTGCCCTGTACACTACATGTCCTTTTATATAATAAAAACTTTTCTTTCTCCCTGCAAACTGTAGATTGCCCATAGCAACCAAAAGTGTCCCTTTATGGCAAAAATTTTTTAGAGCAGCTAAAAAACAGTGATAATAAATCAGAATCACTTGCAGAATTTAGCGATAGCGATTTATGGGGAAATTCGTCATAAAAAAAAAAAATAATGACAGCAAAAATTCTGCAACTGAGCAAATTTCAGTGATTTTGATTTGATTACATTATTGAATAATTTTTACTATAATTATATTATTATTTGTTATAATTTTTTATAATTATTTATTATGTTATAATTTTTAATAAAAAAAAATAGAAAATCATACCCGGGATGCCTATTAGACTCTTGTTTGGATAGATTTCAGTGAGTTATTCCTAAGAATTACAAGCCTACAGTATAAAACGCCAAATTCCCTTGCAAATAATGGTACCGCTTTCAGCACCTAAAATCTGAAAGAATCATACCGCCAGGGAGGTTAATTAGCTATGCAGTGGCTGTTTGTCCTATGGTCTAACCTATATCACCATACATATTGTTCCCAGATACTACTCTACTATACCGCAGCCTACAACCAATTCCTGGTCTTTTATACTACTTGGAATCTACGTCTCCTTACTATGGGTTTATCCCTTCTCTCCTATACATTCAGCTGTATGATTATACCACCATACTAATCTGATCAGCCCCTTTATATGTTGCGCTGTATATATCTGGGTATGTACAAAATAACTGCTATTTTTGTTCTTTTTTCTATTTAAAACCCTTTTTATTTATTTTCTGGCCAGCTACTGAGGTTCTGGCTTGCTTACATATGTCTATCTCTAATGTTTATACCAGATTTAGCCACCAGCCTCACCTGTCTCTCGGACCAAGTACCAGCTACCTGAATATCTCAGTGTTATCTCCTACACACTCTATTGGTCTCCATACTTTAAATGATATTCACCTTTGTGGACGGTAGGCAGCCATAATACTTTACAAGCCGTTTTAGGCTCACCATATATAGTTTATAAGTAATTGGGTGGAAAATCTCGCGCCAAAGTGGGGGAGGGGTGATAAAAATAAAAAAGCTGCTCCCTGGATAAATCAAATGAATTGAAATATAATAATTGTATACATGAAATAGGGGCGCTAGAAGGTTAAATGAAACAAATAGGTGAATGAATACTACCTATCCCAATAGAACATAAATCCTTAATTACAAATAATAACATAAATAGTGCAAGGTGCATATAAATTCAATAATAATGACAACGCCTGCAGCGAAACAGGTGTGCAATGAATGAGTGAATAAAATAAGACAATATACAATACACGGTGAAATATATAGTGACCATGAATAATATAAAAGTGCTCCGTGCTCAAAAAAGTCCTTGTGGTAAATTCCACCTTCACCAATGGGACACCTCAAGTGGGGATGGATGGCTCCTTACCAAATGAAGTTGACCTAAACTAAGGTCAAAAGAGCTTGGGTAACACCACCTTGCGTATGAGGGATTCCAATGAAGTTGAACGGATAATGCAGATGTCATAAAAAAGGAGAAAGAACAGCTCCCATAGTGTAAAACTGTTTAATGGAAATATAAAAACAGATACACAGTGCCAAGTGGCCCCTTACTTGAATGGGTGCCCGTATCCCGGCACTGAGGCTGTAAGCTTGTGTGTATGGAGAGAGAAACGAAGCCCGGCGTGCGTTCCACTGCTGTGCGCGAGGAAACCAGATAACCGGAAGTAGGTAATCAATGCGTGCCCAGGTACCGCCTCGACATATGTTTCGATATGATCGTCATCAGGGAGTGCTTCCTGATGACGATCATATCGAAACATATGTCGAGGCGGTACCTGGGCACGCATTGATTACCTACTTCCGGTTATCTGGTTTCCTCGCGCACAGCAGTGGAACGCACGCCGGGCTTCGTTTCTCTCTCCATACACACAAGCTTACAGCCTCAGTGCCGGGATACGGGCACCCATTCAAGTAAGGGGCCACTTGGCACTGTGTATCTGTTTTTATATTTCCATTAAACAGTTTTACACTATGGGAGCTGTTCTTTCTCCTTTTTTATGACATCTGCATTATCCGTTCAACTTCATTGGAATCCCTCATACGCAAGGTGGTGTTACCCAAGCTCTTTTGACCTTAGTTTAGGTCAACTTCATTTGGTAAGGAGCCATCCATCCCCACTTGAGGTGTCCCATTGGTGAAGGTGGAATTTACCACAAGGACTTTTTTGAGCACGGAGCACTTTTATATTATTCATGGTCACTATATATTTCACCGTGTATTGTATATTGTCTTATTTTATTCACTCATTCATTGCACACCTGTTTCGCTGCAGGCGTTGTCATTATTATTGAATTTATATGCACCTTGCACTATTTATGTTATTATTTGTAATTAAGGATTTATGTTCTATTGGGATAGGTAGTATTCATTCACCTATTTGTTTCATTTAACCTTCTAGCGCCCCTATTTCATATATAGTTTACACCGTGACCGCTTCTTCTTTGGGTACCTCTATTGCTATCTATCCCAAGCACCTCCAATCTATCTATCACCAACCAATACTCTCTGTAATGTGTGAGCACATCACTCCTAATGCCCCTACGGTGCTAGCTATTTTTATATCTATATTACAATTTCCTTTTTTCCTGGTGTATCCCTGCATGCCCCGTCGTTGGCCTCTCACCGTGTCATCTCTTGATGGCACCATGGCAATTTGGTCACCCCTGCACTTCTACTATGGTGCTTTACTTGCACAAATGATATAATCTGGCTCTATGTACAAATATTTGACAGTATATGAAACCATGTTTGTAAACCAATAATGTTTTTTCCCCCCTTTTTTCTCTTTTTAGAAAATCTATAGCTCCCGAAGAAGCACTAAAACTGCGAAACATGTAGAGCTTATGTTCACTGTTACCTATATTCGCAGTAGTCACCAACTAACGTTGATGCCTACATTGGACTCATTTTGGTTTTATTAATTTGTTTTTTGTTTGTTCACATACAAAGTATTCTGTGATCAATAACGTGTGCTTTTAATGTAATTTTATAATTCTGTACTGTTACGTTGATTCTAACACCAAAGTATATGTGTTGGCGTTACATCAATTAAAATTTATTTTTTGTTAATGATTGGTGCCTAGAAAGTCCATTCTTTCAATAAAAAATCTTTCTATCCAACTTCTCAGGACGTGGCACTGCAGTACCGTAGGTCACCCATAGTCCATCCTATGGTGTGTGTACCTTGAATCTCTTTCTTAAATCTGAACCCCATAGAGGATGGGACATTGCCAAGAGAAAGATGAGAGACATGAGACCGAACAATGCAGAAGAGCTGAAGGCCACTATTGAAGCATCCCAGTCTTTCATAACACCTCAGCAGTGCCACAGGCTGATAGCTTCCATGCCACGCCGCATTGAGGCAGTAATTGCTGCAAAAGGGGCCCAAAACAAGCACTGAGTACATATGCATGCTTATACTTTTCAGAGGTCCAATATTGTTCTATGTACAATCCTTGTTTTCCTGACACAGCATGACAGCATATACGTATGAGAAGGGCTCTGTCTCCCTGCCCAATCAGGACCGGTCATACTATAAATGTAGGTCACCTCCCTTCCTGCAGTATTCCCTTTTTTCCTCACTGCTACAGCCAGTTATGCTACTACTGAGAAGCAGGATTTTTTTTCCCCCTCACCTTGTCGGACACTTCTGGCCAAGCCACACAGGTTCAAGCCTCTCCTGTGACAAAGCTCCCCACTGTACAGGCAGACATGAATGCCTATATGGGGGAGACCTCACCCCAGCAGGATCCAGGAAGATATGGGGGTGAGGGCATCTGGTCTCTAGGGATTGCTCATTTATCATAACGCCATGGATGGACATTCATTGGACTTTGGACATGAAGCATGCAGGTGGTAAGGCACCAAATGGTGCACAATTCTATTCAGTTACTGCTGCAAGTATGTGGTTAAACTTGCATTTCTGAAGGGCTGTGGTTTGTGTGTGCAATACTGCTAATGATGGTAACAGGTGTGCTGTGCTGGGCTGAAGCCTTCCTTTTGACTGAACAAGCCTGGCTCTACTTATTTTCTGCAGGTATGTTGTTAGTTTGCATTTCTGAAAAGCATATATCACACATGTGAATGTAACTGGATGTCCATAGTGCCACTCTGTTTACTAATATTAAACAGACTGAAAGCTGTGTTTGCAGTACTGCTAAAGCTTGAACTGATAACAGGTGATACTGAGAGCCCTTTCATTTTAATGCAGGGCCTGGCCCTGCAGGATGGGCTCAATGTGTATTGAAGATTGGTCTCCTTGGTGGTAAATGTGTCTAGGTAGGTTTAACCTGCTAGTGCCAATTGTCAGATGACTATTAACTTGCGCTACTTGCACATGCTGGAGAGATTAATTGCAACGATGGCCTATGCAAATGTAATCACAGGATTACATTAAATCTACAGTAGGTAAGGCTGTGATGTGTTTATTTCTATGCATTTACATGCTGACCTTGGTGCTATATAAAAGTCCGGATCTGTTTAGTCATATTCCTTAGTACTTACCTGTTAGCAATTGCTTGTGTTATTTGGGGTACCCCACAGAGAGATATGGGGTTTGTAGTGGTTACTATTTATGGAAAATAACCCCAGGCATGGCTACAGGCTTTCAGCTTATCTGTAAACCAGTAGCAATCAACCTTCCTAGAGACCAGCTTTAATGAAGGTGAGGGAAGGTAGGTATATGCTATATCCTAAAAGAGTGCACATTATGGGAATAAGGAGTGTAAATCTCCAGCCCTCAACACCAACACCAGTCTACCTGCTTCTATGACAAGGGAAAGATCCTCTTCAGCCCTGAAAAAAACACTATGTAGTTAACTGCCAGAAGGGGCAGATCAAGAAATCGCTACAGTAATCATAGTGGTCTGCTGGTAACTGGTGTGTCGGCCAGAATGCAAAACAAGGTTGCAGGCCAAAGACAGTGACAAATGGGCAGAGACTGAGAAGGCCTATGGTCACTAATAGTTCCATACCAAGCCTAAACAAACAACTGTGTTTATTTAAAGGCAACCTCTACCTCAGAGCTTGCTTCTGGAAAATTGCTCTGCCAAGTTGGCATATCAGAAGCAAAAGGTGGAGACTTTAACCCCGTCCAAACTGACTGTGTGGAACTCAGGTACTAAGCTATTCAAGCAAAGTCATCTAAAGCATGGGTCTTCAAACTACGGCCCTCCAGTTGTTCAGGAACTACAATTCCCATAATGCCTAGTCATGTCTGTGAATGTCAGTGTGTTACAATGCCTCATGGGATGTGTAGTTCTACAACATCTGGAGGGCCGTAGTTTGAGGATCCCTGATCTAAAGGGTACCTCTGCCTCAAAAGAAGCTGGCCAAATAGGCTTCATCAGATTAACCAAGGGTGCCATTCTTCCAACAGGAGAAACAATATCCTTGCAGAGACCCTGGGACAGCAAATAGATCTGAAGATGAACAAGGTTCATACTTTTAAGTAGTGTTGTTGTGACCTGCGATTGAACAGGATGAAAGCAGAGCTCTGGTCAATGATAAGCTATCTATGATGGCGGATCCTTGATTGAAAATGGAGTAGTCAATGATGCAGTTCAGCCACTGCGGATACAAAGCTGTATGCTGTTTCTCCAGAAATCATTGTGGCCAGTGAACCCTTCTGGCCCATCCCACAAGTAAAAGCATGCCGCTTTAAGTCAGAGTGGTGACTGTTCAAGTCGGATTTGGTGATATCTAGAAGGAAGATTAATTCCTTATGTCAATCACCAATGACCAGAGGATAGCCAAAAGACTGACAAGTTAAACCTGGGAGAACTATAGCGGAGAATAAAGAATCAATAATCATCTTTATTTGCCTAAACCCAAGCCGCCTAATAGGGTCAGCTGACAGTTATATCCATGAGTCCTGTGCATTAAGGAAGCCAATGGAATTTTTTCATTCCTCTCTACCAATTCATTGCATTCCCACTATGATGCATCAGAGCACAAGGGTTGTGATTACATGGGTGTTAGTCCAAAGTAAAACTTAAATAACAAGCGGAAGGATGAGGATCCAAAATAATTGCATAGGCCATCGTTGCAATTAATCTCTCCAGCCGTCAATAAGGCTTTACCTCCACAAATCCTACTCCATGATTTTTAAGGAGTATCGTTCATAGTGGTGCGACCCCAAGTCGCTGCGACTTCAAAGTAGTCCCTACACTACTTTTGATCCCACTGTGGTCTAATTTGGGGCCATGGACATCAATAATACACAGGCATTGATTCAAGATGCATAGAAACAGTAAAATCGCACAATTTTATGTCGCAATAGTGGAAACCTAGGCTAAGACTGTAGATGGTCTTTAGACCTAGCAAGTTGCATATTCACATAAATTGCATAGTGGGTAAGGTTGAGGACAGACACAAGTCCATCAAGTCCAACCTATGTGTGTGATGATAGGTCGGTATTTACCTTGTATACCCTGTATGTTGTGGTCGTTCACAAGGGTGTGTGTTTGTGTGTATAATATATACACACTTCGAAATACTCAAGTTTCAGCAAGTAGCTTCACTTGGCCATCAGAGTGTACTACGAGTTAATCTAGCAGACAGTGACCTTTCCACAATCTCCAGGCATGTCCTGGGATATTGGGTCCAGTAAGGGCTGACTTGCGGGAACAAGGACTTCTGGTGAGCCTTGTTTGGACAACAGACTGGTGCAATGGCTTCTAGGTTCTGGGAAAAGTCCCAGTACAGACTCTAATGAAGTCGTAAGGAGCCATCAAGAGACCAACTAGTCTCATCACAACAATGACCTACTGGGAGGTTATTCTGAATCTCTAAAAATAAATAATAAAAAAAGTTAAACTCAGAGAGAGCAACAGTACAAGTATCTCACATGAACAAATGGCTCTTTCCCATTGGTTGCATCCCACGGTCGCAAGAGCAATAAAGTAGCCTGTAATAACCCATGTGGTCCTAGAGGGCCCAAGGAAAGGTTGACAACTGTATTGTAACAGGATGACCCATGACGCCCAGAGACTTTTGAGGCATGGGGGATACTTCTATGCCAGCGGCACTAAGGACTCTTGGGTCTAAGGTCACCCTGTGCCCCTTTTGGGCATAGGGTGGCTGATAAATAATAATTCATGTATTGCAGGATATCTTGAGATATTACAAGTTGTTGGTTAATGTTGCCTCACACCAGGTCAATAGACTCCTAAGATATTCCATTGTCCATTGTGTAAGGCTTTAGAGGTGTTAATTCAGGTCTGCTCCTAAGACCTTTCATTGTGTATAGATGTGCTGTGACTCTAAAGGTCAGACGTCTCTTTAGGTGTATTGAATTAGCATGTCAATTATGTTTAGTAAAGGAATGTGACTTGTCAAGCTGTAGTAATTACCTCCTCTAATTGCGGAGACGGGACGTCTGGGGGATGACTAATGATTAGCTCAACTGGATGTCATTATCTAAAAGAATGTCATTAAAGCCCCCCATGGTGTGATGTTAGGGGTGGAGAGTTTGATTGTTTCTGTGATTACTAAAACATGTCTTGTACTGTATATAAGAGAGCTAACCATTAACCACTTAAGGACCGCCGCATGTACATTTACGTCGGCAGAATGGCACCGACAGGCACATCAACGTATATATACGTTGGTGCCTTGGGGGGGATCGGGGGTCCGATCGGACCCCCCCCCCCGTACATGCGGCGGTCCGTGCGGCTGCAGGAGCGATCCGACAAGTGGGGGCGGCTATCCGTTTTCATCCGCCCCCTCCGGATCGCTCCCAGCCAATGCGCGCGCCCGCCCGCCCTGTCACTTCCTCCTCCTGTGTAAACACAGGAAGGAGGAAGCGACGTGATCTCTCCCTCGGCGTTTGTTTCAAGCGCCGCTGAGGAGAGATCACAACACACCAAGTAAGTCTGCACCAACAGCACACTTACACACAGACACAAACACATTTAACCCCTGCGATCGCCCCCCCCCCCTCCCCCTGTCACAGTGTCACTGAATGCAGTAATCATACATGTATGATTACTGTATTTAGTGTCAGTGTGACAGACAGTGTGACAGTCAGTCAGTGTTAGTGTCAGGGTAGCCCCCCCACCCCCCCAATAAAGTTTTAACCCCTTGATCACTGCCCTAGTTAACCCTTTCACTCCCTATTGCCAGCGTCACTAAGCGATCATTTTTCTGATCGCTGTATTAGTGTCGCTGTTCCCGCTAGGTAGCTAATTTTTTTTAATGCGATTTTTTTTTTACTAAAGACATGTGGCTAAATAAATTTTGGCCTAAATGTTTGACTAAAATTTAGTTTATTGGTTTTTTATTATAACAAAAAGTAAAAAATATTGATTTTTTTTCAAAAATGTCGCTCTATTTTTGTATATAGCGCAAAAAATAAAAATCGCAGAGGCGATCAAATACCACCAAAAGAAAAAGGGATTTTTAAATACCGCTTACCTGTAAAATCCTTTTCTTGGAGTACATCACGGGACACAGAGCGGCATATTCATTACTATATGGGTTATATGGAGTACCTTCAAGTGTGGACACTGGCAATCTCAAACAGGAAGTCCCCTCCCTATATAACCCCCTCCCCTAGAGGGAGTCCCTCAGTTTTGTAGCAAGCAGTATGCCTCCCAAAAATGTTCCCCAAAAGAGGGGTGGGAGCTCTGTGTCCCGTGATGTACTCCAAGAAAAGGATTTTACAGGTAAGCTGTATTTAAAAATCCCTTTTTCTTTCTCGTACATCACGGGACACAGAGCGGCATATTCATTACTATATGGGATGTCCGAAAGCAATGCTTTAATGAGGGGAGGGAGACATCTTCTCAAAAGAGATTTAATTTAGAGGTATACTCAAATAATAATAATAAATCCAACTTAGTCAAGAAAAACTTTTTTTTTTTTATTTATTTATTTTTTTACACCCAAGGGTGCCCCTGATCCTGAGGATCTTAAACCACAGCCTGTAGTACTGCCTGCCCAAAGGCTGAATCCGCATTCCTTCTCACGTCTAGTTGATAAAACCTTGTAAACGTGTGGACTGATGACCACGTCGCCGCCTTGCATATCTGAGCCATAGAGATCTGATGGTGTGCTGCCCAGGAGGCGCTGATGGCCCTGGTAGAATGGGCCTTTACCGACAAAGGAGGAGGCAACCTCTTCAAACCGTAGGCCTGAATGATTAATTGTCTAATCCATCTCGAGATGGTGGATTTTGCAGCTGCCTGCCCCTTCTTGGGGCCATCTGGTAGAACGAACAACACATCTGTTTTCCGGATCTTTTCTGTAGCTTTAAGATAGGCCTTCATGGCCCGGACAATATCCAAGGTATGCAGCAACCCCTCCTTTCTAGATGTGGGTTTCGGAAAGAAGGATGGAAGTACCAAATCCTGGTTCAAGTGAAAATTGGATATAACCTTTGGTAGAAAGGCAGGATGGGGCCGGAGAACTGCCCCGTCATTATGTAGAATGAGATATGGTTCCTTACACGATAAGGCTGCCAACTCTGACACTCTCCTGGCCGAAACTATGGCCACCAAGAATACCAACTTTCTTGTCAGTAAAACTAAAGGAATCTCAGCCAACGGCTCAAAGGGTTGTTTCTGTAGAGTGGACAGGACAAGATTTAAGTCCCATGGACAAATTGGTGACTTGACAGGAGGATTAATACGCAAGACCCCCTGCATGAAGGTCTTTACCAGCGAGTGGGTGGCCAGCGGCCTCTGAAACCACACTGACAGAGCTGAAATCTGTCCCTTGATTGTGCTTAAAGCCAGGCCTTTATCCACTCCTAGCTGGAGAAAACCTAACACCCTATCAATGGTATATTTGCGGGAATTCCATCTTTTGGATTCACACCAGCCTACGTAGTTCCTCCACACCCTGTAATAAATCACCCTGGAGGCCGGTTTTCTAGCCCTAATCAGGGTAGGAATTACCTGCCTAGACAGACCTCTACCCCTGAGAATCAGGGATTCAGTCTCCAGGCCGTCAAATTTAGACGCTGTAATGTAGGGTGGAGGATCGGGCCTTGTGAGAGTAGGTCTGGTCGTAGAGGAAGAGTCCAAGGGTCTCCCACTGCCATCCTCAGGACTAGTGAGTACCATGTCCTCCGGGGCCAAGCTGGAGCTACTAGAATGACTGGCTTGTGCTCCACTCTGATCCTGCGCAACAGGCGCGGAAGTAACTGTAGCGGAGGGAATGCATATAGAAGTTTGAATTGATGCCAAGGGCAAACCAACGCATCGGTTCCGCAGGCCATAGGGTCCCTCGCTCGAGACACGAACCTGTCTAGTTTCTTGTTGAACCTGGATGCCATTATATCTACGTCTGGCATTCCCCACTCCTGGCAGATTGTCTGAAAGACCTGGGGATGCAGAGACCACTCCCCTGGCGACAGAATCTGGCGACTTAAGAAGTCTGCCTGCAGGTTGTCCACTCCGGGAATGAATATCGCCGAAATGCAGGGTACATGAACCTCTGCCCACTGAAAAATCAAGCTCACCTCCCTCTGAGCGGCCTGACTCCTGGTTCCCCCTTGGTGGTTTATGTATGCCACCGCTGTGGCATTGTCTGACTGGATTCTCACCGGGGACCCCTGTAATCTGGAGGTCCATGCCAGGAGGGCTAGGCGAGCAGCTCTGATCTCCAAGACATTGATGGGTAGCTGCCTCTCTGCTTCCACCCAAGTTCCCTGGCGAGAGAACCCCTCCAAGACCGCCCCCCAGCCTGCCAGGCTGGCGTCTGTGGTAACTACCTTCCAGACAACGGGGCTGAAGGACCTTCCCTTTAGAAGATTCTGAGGGTTCAACCACCAAGCCAGGCTTTGTCGGACCCTTGATGATAGCGTCAAAGGGGACTCCAAGGCATGTGCTCTCTTGCCCCAGGCTGCTAGAATGGCTGCCTGTAGGACGCGAGTGTGGATCTGGGCGTATGGTACTTCCTCGAACGTGGCCACTAGCTTGCCTAGTAATCGCATACACAAGCGAATAGTTGGTTTTTTCTTGCTTAGAACCAACTGAACCAACCCCTTGATAGCCTCGATCTTTACAAGGGGCAGGAACACCCTTTGCTGTTCTGTGTCTAACCTCATGCCGAGGTATTCCAACTGCTTTGTAGGCTGGAACGCTGACTTTTCCCGGTTTAGGACCCAGCCGAATCTTTCGAGGTACTGAACCGTGAGGTTTACTGCCTCTTGCAGACACGGCCGTGAGTGATCTATGATTAAAAGGTCGTCCAAGTATGCTAGGACTGTGACCCCTTGGATCCTTAGATTGGCCAAAACTGGGGCTAGGATCTTCGTGAATACCCGGGGGGCCGTGGCTAGCCCGAAGGGGAGCGCCCTGAATTGGAAGTGTCGCTGCCCCACTGCGAAGCGTAAAAATCTTTGATGCGACTGAAAGATTGGTACATGAAGGTAAGCATCCTTTGTCTATGGAAGCCAGAAAATCGTCCCTCTGGAGCGTGGCGACTGCTGACCGGATGGATTCCATCCGGAAGGAACGAACCCTTAGGTAAACGTTTAAACTCTTTAGGTCCAAGATTGGCCTGACATCGCCGTTGGGCTTTGGAATGACAAAAAGATTGGAATAGAAACCTAGCCCCTGCTCTTGGACTGGCACCTCTATTATCACGTCCTGGCAAAGCAGGTGATCCAAAGCTGCCAGCATCGAGGCCTTCTTTGCTGGATCCTTTGGTAGCCTTGACTCTTGAAAATGAGGCGGAGGAAACTTTAGAAACTCCAGTCTGTAGCCTGTGGTTACAGACGCCCGGACCCATTTGTCGGGGATCTTGGCTTCCCAAACTTCTGAGAAGAAACGAAGCCTTCCCCCCACCCGCGAGAGTGGGGGCGCCCCTTCATAAGGCAGACTTAGGGGCTGGTTTTGTCGGCTTGCGATACCATGGTCTCTTACCCCCAGGGGCCTGTCCCTGCGATCTACTGTTAAAGTTGGATCGCGCAGGCGGCCGTCGATACTGCCTGGAATTTGAGAGCCCTGAGACAGGAAAGAGCTGCCTTTTAAATGTAGGACCCCGGAATGTCTTTTTGACTGGTAAAAGGGTACTTTTGCCACTTGAAATAGTCTGAATGTATTTATCCAGATCCTCTCCGAAGAGTCGTCCTCCATGGAAGGGAAACCCTGCCAGAAGCTTTTTGCATGGGGGCTCCGCCGCCCAGTTCTTCAACCATAAGAGCCTTCTCATGTGCACCAAAAATAGTGATAAACGAGAGGCCTGCTGGATGGAATCCTTTATAGCATCTACCGCAAAACACAGAGCTCTGGGAATGTCAGAAAACTCTTCTGCCTGTTGGGTAGGCATGTCTTTTAGCATTTCTTTTGTCTGGTCCTTTAACGCCTGACAAACTCCAATCGCAGCCACAGCTGGCTGTACCACTGCTCCTGCCGTAGCAAAGGATGCTTTTAAAAGTGTCTCTAACCGTTTATCAACCGGATCTTTAAACATTTGTATGTTTTCCACCGGGCAAGTTAGTGATTTATTCACACATGAGATGGCTGCATCCACCACTGGGAGCTTCCACCTCTTCGAGACTTTTTCCTCCATAGGGTAAATGACCGCAAATCTCTTCGGCGGTAGAAAAATCCTGTCCGGTCGTACCCAATCCTGAAAGATCAATTCCTCCAAGAGAGGATGGACTGGAAAAACTGCGTTGCTTAAAGGAGCTTTCAAAGAGCCCAGAGAGGATACCGCAGGAACCTGAGGCTCTGGCAATGGTAAATTAAATGCCGAGCGGACCATGTCCGTCAAATACTGCACCCACAGTCTCTCTGTCTGGGAGTCTGAAAACAGTTCCTCAGAGGTAGATCCCTCAATCCCTGAAGCCTCTTGGTTCAGGTCTAGTTGATCCTCCTGCGATTCCAATTCCTCCGGAGAGAGAATTTCAGCATCTGAGGATACACCTTTTGGTGATGTGGATCTAGCCCGTTTCTTGCCAGGAATAGATCTAGCGATCAACGCTGCTAATCTCTCTTCTAGCCCCCCTAGGGATACAGCTAGCATCTCCTCTGTGATAAACACAGGGCTGGGCTGATCTGGGCCAGCCTCAGCACCAGACCCCCCTAATGGCTCATCCAAGGCGACCTTCACGGGAATAAGCTGCGGGGAAAGTATCGGCATATCATCAGAATCAGAGGGGGAACCCCTTTGTTTTTTGGTCTTTTTTGGACCCTTTGACCCCGAACCTTTGGAAGCCATAATACAAAATCGAGGGACTCCGCCTACAACAGCAGACTGTAGTGGCCAGGAGTACAAAAACTAGGGTTTAGGGGACAATAGATCACTAATGCCCAAAAACTGATGGGGCCCCGTATGTTTTCTTTTTAAAACATACAGCGACCCCAAACTTAGTTTGCCAGCCTCCAACCTGTTGCAAAAAGGGGGATTTTTTGGCTTAACAGAAAAGCATTGGAACCAAGTCCAGCATGTACTACCCCTCTTCCGCCACCGGGAGTCACTGTTCTGCCGCTCTGCGTCCTCTCCCTTTCAGATCAGCCTCAGACTGAGCACTGACTATAGCCTGCTGATCTATAACAGCACAAGGCGCGCCCCTGATGACGCTGCAGGCACGCCCCCTCCCCGCCCTCCCCTCCGAACGGCGCGAAAAACGTCTATAAGACGTGCGCGCGCACGCGCGCGTATGCCAGAGCAGGAAGAACATGGAGGAGCCGCGCTGCTGGAGACCCAGGACTGCAGTACCAAGCGGCAGAATCAAACCCCTGGCCAGGTAGGACTCTCCAAAAGGCCCCATAGGGGTCCTTACTTAGCCCTAGGAAGAAAGCAGCAGGTAGCTAGCAAACACAATTGTTTCTTAGACAGGGGAACCTAGTGATGGGGGAATGAGATCATCCTGTCTTCTCAGACATAGTGAGCAAGGTTGCCAATGCAGAGCATACTTAGGCTACCCCCCTTTTAGGTTACCCCGGAGAACCAAGTCCCGCAGGCTCCCCTCTTACCTGCTCCATGCTGCAGGATGTTTGTCTAGCAAAACGATCCAATCTTCTCCCATCTCCGTGGGTAGCGTAATAGACCTTCAGGCCCTGGGGTCCTATGAAGGTACCCACTGTCCTGGACCTATATAGCACCCTGGCAAACAGGAACTTATGGTCTTTACGAACTCTAAGTCCTGGGCCCAGGGTCCAGCCCTCCAAAGAGGAGCATTATAGGCAAAACCCCACGGTTTGGGGCCCGGGTACTGTCCACTTTGGCACTGAGGCTCCTTGGACAGATCCGGTTAGCCCGCCCTTAATCCCAAGGATGTGGAGCAAAGCTATTCCGTGACCAACACCTAAGACACTGGCGAAAAAACTGAGGGACTCCCTCTAGGGGAGGGGGTTATATAGGGAGGGGACTTCCTGTTTGAGATTGCCAGTGTCCACACCTGAAGGTACTCCATATAACCCATATAGTAATGAATATGCCGCTCTGTGTCCCGTGATGTACGAGAAAGAAAGCTCTATTTGTGGGAAAAAAAGGACGAGAATTTTGTTTGGGAATCACGTTGCACGACCGCGCAATTGTCTGTTAAAGCGACGCAGTGCCGAATCGCAAAAACCCCTTGGGTTATTTGCCAGCGTATTGGTCCGGGTCTTAAGTGGGTTAAAGAGTTGGTGCATTCATTCATTTGAAACCAATAACCAGAGCTGTGTGTGTCTCTGTGATTCTGGGGGAATGGATCGGGTCCTGTCGGCTGGTTTGTTGGGGTGTCGGCTAAGCTGTCTTGTCTTGGGTTGATGGAAGATCATAAACGGTGGTGACCGTTACAGTGGTGGCAGCGGTAGGATGATTTCATCGCCAGAGGAACAGCTACAAGGACACAGGACAATGGAGACGCTGAAAGGCCCAGCGAAACAGACAGGACACCTGAGGAAGAATTTTTTGATCAAGCTGGTAAATGTGGACTGGCACAGTATGGACCTAATCCTCCACTGGAGATCATAGACCAGGTTATAGCGGCTATGGATGCCACTTGGCAAAGAGGTGCTACAGCAGCAGAAGTCACAGCAGCACCAACTGAAGAGAGGGGAGAGGTACAGATGTCAGTCGCCTTGGAAGTGGAGTGCCAGGGAGCCAGGGCAGGTGGCCCCTCTCTCCAGCAGCAAGCTGAGGTGGTAAAGCTTTTACTCCCAGCTGAATCACTGGCAACAGGGCAGGATGCTTCTGGCCGCTGCACACAACTGCAGCTTGAGCTGATATCGGGGGATGGGACTGTGGTCTCCCCTCACCGCAACCCAGCTGGCAACAGAGCAGAGTGCCACAGGCCTCTGCTCCCAACTAACAGAAGAGGGGGTCCCTGTGGTAGTGGATGGGACTGTGGTCTCCACTCACAGCAACCCAGCGGAAGAGCTGGCAACAGAGCAGAGTGCCACAAGCCTCTGCTCTCAACTAGCAGGAGAGGGAGTTCCTGTGATAGTGGATGGGACTGTGGTCTCCACTCACAGCCACCCAGCGGAAGAGCTGACAACAGAGCAGAGTGCCACAAGCCTCTGCTCTCAACTAATGGAAGGGGGAGTTCCTGGGGTAGTGGATGGGACTTCAGTCTTCACTGACACAACCCGAGAAAAGAATGCGGCACCGAGATAGGAGGATGTCGGCTTTGCTTTGCAAGCACCGGGGGATTTTCACCTACCACCATTGGATAAGACTTCAGTCTCCACTGGTATATCCCAGGGATGGGGGGCAGTTGGCCCAGATGCCCAACAGCATGATGGACTGAGCACAGCCACCCTGTCTTCTCTCCAGCAGCTGAAAGGACTCCCGGGAGAAAGGCCAGACCAGGCCTCTCCCCAGCGGCAGACATGTTCTCTGAGAGAGGAAGAGGATGGCGGGGTGAGTAATGCTCAGTTTGGTGCAATTTATTTGGGGTACAGTATGGATACCAGCATTGGAGGACTGGAACTACTGACTAACTTTCGGAGTCAACCCGTTTGGGGTTCCCTCCTGTGTCAGTCTCCCACCGAAAGGGAAGAGATTTAACGTGATGACCCGTGATGCCCAGAGACTTTTGAGGGATTGGGGATACTCCTGTACCAGCGGCACTAAGGACTCTTGGGTCTAAGGTCACCCTGTGCCCCTTTTGGGCATAGGGTGACTGATAAATAATAATTCATGTATTGCAGGATATCTTGAGATATTACAAGTTGTTGGTTAATGTTGACCCACACCAGGTCAATAGACTCCTAAGATATTCCATTGTCCATTGTGTAAGGCTGTAGATGTGTTAATTCAGGTCTGCTTCTAAGACCTTTCATTGTGTATAGATGTGTTGTGATTTTAAAGGTCAGACGTCTCTCTTCAGGTGTATTGAATTAGCATGTCAATTATGTTTAGTAAAGGAATGTGACTTGTCAAGCTGTAGTAATTACCTCCTCTAATTGCGGAGACAGGACGCCTGGGAGATGACTAATGATTAGCTCAACTGGATGTCATTATCTAAAAGAATGTCATTAAAGCCCCCCATGGTGTGATGTTAGGGGTGGAGAGTTTGATTGTTTCTGTGATTACTAAAACATGTCTTGTACTGTATATAAGAGAGCTAACCATTAAAGAGTTGGTGCATTCATTCATTTGAAACCAGTAACCAGAGCTGTGTGTGTCTCTGTGATTCTGGGGGAATGGATCGGGTCCTGTCGGCTGGTTTGTTGGGGTGTCGGCTAAGCTGTCTTGTCTTGGGTTGATGGAAGATCGTAAACGGTGGTGACCGTTACAGTGGTGGCAGCGGTAGGATGATTTCATCGCCAGAGGAACAGCTACAAGGACACAGGACAATGGAGACGCTGAAAGGCCCAGCGAAACAGACAGGACACCTGAGGAAGAATTTTTTGATCAGGCTGGTAAATGTGGACTGGCACAGTATGGACCTAATCCTCCACTGGAGATCATAGACCGGGTTATATCGGCTATGGATGCCACTTGGCAAAGAGGTGCTACAGCAGCAGAAGTCACAGCAGCACCAGCTGAAGAGAGGGGAGAGGTTACCATTAAAGAGTTGGTGCGTTCATTCATTTGAAACCAGTAACCAGAGCTGTGTGTGTCTTGGTGATTCTGGGGGAATGGATCGGGTCCTGACGGCTGGTTTTTCGGGGTGTCGGCTAAGCTGTCTTGTCTTGGGTTGATGAAAGATCATAAACAATGGTGACCGTTACATGTATTGACTGGTTTTGTAATAAAATACTTACTTCCTGCACTAGAAACAGTGACTCCACAGAGGAGAAAATTCCCCTCTTGGGGAGGTAGCTAAGTTAACTAATCTTTCAGCGTATCAGCTATTCAGCATACCAGTCATCACAAGTTGTTACTCGTCGGGTATTCATGCCAATGAAGGACAAGGTGTCCAAAAGCCAGAGTTATAGCGGTCGCAGACTGAAGTCTTTCCGAACGCAACAAAAAGGAGCCTCAACGATGCTGAAAAGATTTAGCAAAATGGGGAAGGCCTATCTTCGCTGTCAAGAAGGAATGCAAAACTAGGCAACCTTTGTCAGAGGTATCTCCCAGATGGCATAAGATACAAAAGCCGTTGGATGAAAAGCCAGTCAAGGGATCAGCAACAAGTAAGGCTATCAAGATATTGGCCTGACAGTAACTTGGATGGCTTCCCAGAGCTGGAAGCATAGAAACTAATGACAGCCAACTGGGTCGGCAGATTAGCCAATACGTATATATTCAACAAACCTAATAGTCTCTAGGATCCTTATCCGGATTCGCAGCCGTTCGGTGGTGATGATAATAATTGCCCTGTGGCTTGCAGGCAATGATATCCACGGGTACAGTCTCAGATCCGAGAACCTCCTATTCTCCTTCCTGAGATTCAACACCTCATACAGCGTGGCCAATGGTATCTTCCAAATTCATACAAGTTATATCTAGACACAGGAGACCAAGAAGTGGAGGTCTCACTGTTAGAATTTGAAATCCAATGGAGGTCAGAACTAAGTACATTAGCTACAAGAAAAAAACTACAGAATTTAAAGGATGGAATTCTCTGTTCCTTACTGTAAGGAATGAATTGTATACAAGTAAGCCTAGAGACGGCATTAAAGAATACATGAAACTCAGTTGTGTCTTCACTCTCTGGGATCCAGTAACGGTTGCATATCTCAGCAACCAATTCCAAAAGACCTGGGCAGGTTATTCTTTCCCCCATGGGGGCTTCCAAATAGTGTGAGACACATTATCTCACTCTCCATTTAGCGGGACAAGACATCCTAAATATGGCCAGTAACATGGAATAAGTATTCATTTCGGCAAATACAGTATGTACAGTAGATCTAGAAGGCTCTCAAACATCCAAGTGTCAAACCATAAACTACCTTGTTGCTGAAATGATCAGGCAAAGTGGCTCTAGTCTCTTCCTCAACACTATACAAAGGTTGGTATCTTTGCAACCTGAGTTAGAACATCATCATCATCCTTATGGCATATCCAAACTAAAGTGTTTGAAGTTCCCCAAACATTGAAAGGAGATTCAAGGTTGAAGAGAGACATAGAATTTGCCATTATTCTAGAAGAAAAACGATAGACTCATCAGGCCTAACGGCATCGGAAAAGGACAATCTCACTGTCTAACGAAGACAATCGCAGTTGTGCGGATAAAGTTAGTCAAAGCTTAGATGGATCGGACAAATCCATCAGATGAAGGCAGAGACAGCTCTTCCAAACTGGTTGCGCATCCATTGTCGGAACTCCAAAATAGTTCCTCCAGAGTTAATATGTAAACTAGGACCTGGTCTACATTCAACACGTTGGGGGTCCATTTTGATGGACCCAGCAGTGGCAACTACAATACATCTCAGTCATTAAAGGGGATAAATCGAATCCTCTTAAACACTTGAGCAGTACCCACCCTTGTTGTCTGGTGAGTTGGTACATCCCATACGTATATGCTGTCATGCTGTGTCAGGAAAAGGGAAAATCGTATACTTGCCCAATGGTAATTTTCCTTTCCTGATGCAAGCATGACAGCATATAGGTCCCCTCCCCAAAAAAATAAAAATCACGAAAATGTAATAAAGGCCTTCGCAGTGATACTAAATTACAAGAATACTGTAGGAAGGGAGGGGACCTACTTTTATAGTATAACCGATCCTGATTAGGCAGGGAGGCGGAGCCCTTCCTATACGTATATGTTGTCATGCTTGCATCAGGAAAGGAAAATTACCGTTAGGTAAGTATAACATTTTCCCTTTTATTGATTGCATGTAATATTCAAATTTTCTGAGATTGTGGATTTGGGGTTTTCATGAGCTGTAAGCCATAATCATCACAATTATGACAAATCATGGCTCGAACTCTCTTGATTTTCATGTAATGATTCTACCTCATATATTTCACCTTTTAAGTTGCAATAATGAAATAAATGAACTTTTGCACGATATTCTCATTTTTCGAGTTTCACCTGTACATGACCTACCTGTAATGGGTGGTCATGGAAATCTGGTGAGTTCTCTGGTATGACAAAGATGGTAGATCACTGGAGCAAATTGTTGGAAGTTTGGGAACACATTGCATATTGTTTGTACAGCACAGTGGCACTTAAAAGTTTAAAACGCTTAGAAACTGTTTATGAACTCTTTGACACAGCACTATAGCACTTTTTTGTATATTGTTTATGCACAGTACAGCACTGTGGCACTTTTCTATACATTTTAAAGATTAACTGGAAACCTTTTAAAGCAAATGTAATACTTTACAAATAATAAAAACAAGAAATATTGTAAATAAAAACTGCAAAATGATATGAATAGGAAATTACTGCATGTTAACCACATGTAGATATAATACTTATTGGTATGAGGAGTGATGCCACAGTAATAATAATACAGTACCTGATGGGCTTTGAACTGTTGAGGGAGTTGATGTGAGACTGATAGTGACTGAATCACAAGGCCCAGTGCTTCCGCTGGAGCTGCTGCTTGAAGAAGGTGATGGGGAAGATGCTGGTGATGCACTGTGCTGGTTTATGCACTGAGCTACAGCAAACCCTGTAGAAAATAAAGTGCAGATTTATTTTGTTAGCTAGATGACGTTCAATGCAATAAATTAGAATTAATTTGATCTTACAGTATGTTATAACAGAAATTGACTACTGGTAATGATCTTGACATGGCTGCAGGTAGAACGGACATGCGTTACAATGAATGTTTTGTGTTGAAGTTTAAAGGTTGTGTTAAACCTTGCATTAAGGTAAAATAAATGTAGGCATCAGTAAGGAGGCATTGGTTTCTGCTGCTATCAGTCAAAGCTACTGACAAAGTAGCACAGGGTAGAATTGCTAAGTACACACCAAAGCCATTCATCCTAACCACTACACTATCTTTAGGACATTCAAGCAGTGTTCCTTCAGTACTTATAAAGACTCTCTTTGATCATTAAAGGGGTTGTAAATGTAAAAATATTTTCCCTAAATAGCTTCCTTTACATTGCAGTCCTCTTTCACTTACCTCATCCTTCCATTTTGCTTTTAAATGTCCTTATTTCTTCTGAGAAATCCTCACTTCCTGTTCTTCTGTCTGTAACTACAAACAGTAATGCAAGGCTTTTTCCCTGGAGTGGAGAAAGCCTCTTGAGGAAGGGAGGGGGCGAGCAGGATGCCCACTAACACATAGCTCCTTTCTCTATCTGCAAAGTAGAGAGTGTCCTGACTTGCCTGGTCGCCCCTCCCCCTCAAGAAATTTTCTCCACACCAGGTAAGTGAAGGAATACTGCACTGAGGTAAAGGAAGCTATTTAGGGGAAAAAATACCTTTACAACCCCTTTAATCCACACAACTAATGAGTGAGAGAACCCTTCAAACAAACATTAATACACAACCGTACATGCTATCGAAACAGCGGTGTGAAATTTACGTTGATAAACTTAAAAATGTGGGCATCTCAGCGATTTAAAAAAGAGCTTCTTTGTGCGTTTTGCTGTGAAATTTATGGAATTTTTACATGACAGTCAATGGAAGAAAATTTGGAACTCTTGTCATTTAGAAGCTTCAGCAACCAAAAGTAAAAGGCGTATCACAAAACTGAGCAAATTGCCTGAAACCAGACAAAAATACCTACGTTTTGATATATAAGTGTATGACAAATAGATATTGTCGGCGTGAGAGCAATTTGTTCCCCCTCTATAAAGATAAGACATTTTTTTAAAGCTCTCTGCTCTAATGATGTCATCATCCACTCTAAACCAGCCCCATAGAAACACTGTATAATCGATAATTAAAAAAAAAAAAAAACTAAACTTAAACTGCTTTTTCACAAAAACTGCAAAAGATATCAAACTGAAAAAAAGTGACTAAAAGCTTAATTTAAAAAAAAGTATAAAAAAGAAATGGTGGAAGGATGTTTCCCAATAATGATTGATGAATACTCACAATCCCAACATGAAAAGTAAATAAAAAAGGAATTGAACAAGAAGGGTTGAGGAGGGACCTCTTCCCAACTTTAGGGATCTTTATGTGAGGTATCAATCTTAGTAATAAGGTAGGCACACCAAAACACGTATGTTGATTATCAAAATTAGAAAATTTAATTTACATAAAAACAAAGTTATATATACAGATAGAACAAGGTGAATAGACGACCACAATATTTACAAACAAGGCACAAACGAGGTTTGATACACTATTGCCAACTAGTTTCGCATTTATATGCTTCTTCAGGGCTTTGCACCTTGGTCTCTTCTGAAAGATAGTCGTCAATCCTGTTTGTAAGTTAATGTGACTAAGTGACGCCGCTCTGGATGCACGAGGTATACCACCATCCATCGGAACTTGGGTCACATTGCGACCAAAGGACTTTACCCGTCTCATGACTCCTATCATTACCACCTGCTAAAAGAAGAATTCAAGTTTGGGAGTGGTACAAAACCTCAACACCCTATCACCCACATTGCATGACCAGGTGGATCTGGCTTCCACAGGTTCTTTTTCCGCCTTTTGGGTTTGGTCTTATGCTGCAGGGATGAGAGGGGCGGCGCGACTTTTTGTCTAGTCACATTAACTTACAAACAGGATTGACGACTATCTTTCAGAAGAGACCAAGGTGCAAAGCCCTGAAGAAGCATATAAATGCGAAACTAGTTGGCAATAGTGTATCAAACCTCGTTTGTGCCTTGTTTGTAAATATTGTGGTCGTCTATTCACCTTGTTCTATCTGTATATATAACTTTGTTTTTATGTAAATTAAATTTTCTAATTTTGATAATCAACATACGTGTTTTGGTGTGCCTACCTTATTACTAAGATTGATACCTCACATAAAGATCCCTAAAGTTGGGAAGAGGTCCCTCCTCAACCCTTCTTGTTCAATTCCTTTTTTATTTAAAAAAAAGTATAAATAATAGAAAACAAGTTGAAGAAATCCCATCATTAGCTGAAAGAGCTGAACATTTTAAAGTTAAATGGTCTTAATAGCTGAAAGTATGCAGAAGTTACACAGAACCAAAAAACGTACGGAATAAAATTAATAAGAAGAATAATAAAAAACGAATAATAATACTGGGAATGCTATTAAGCATTCCCACTAATAAAAAACAAATATCAATAGTGGGAATGCTATTTAGCATTCCCACTAATAAAAAACGAACAACAATACTGGGAATGCTATATAGCATTCCCACTAATAATGCATATACACTGTGGAAGCAGCAATCCACCACCTCAATAAAATACACTCCCTTTATTTGGAATTTACATCAAAATCAATCCTCATACAATGAGGACAGGATAAGATTACATCAGAGAAGCAGAAGACCTTCTTGGAACAATCTCTGTTGGAAGAAAAGGATTTTAGCTACACAGGACAGTGTAATTTTTTTTAATAAAAAATAAATACAAATCATAGCAAGGCCCCTTTCACACCGGCACCTCCATTGGACAGAATCCACTTGTTCAGCTAATCCCCCGTAGCTGACAGGTCTGATTCTGCTCCACTGTGCAGAGCAGAGACAGACACAGTCCCACTCTCCTCTATAGGGATATTTGGTGAAAATGGACCGCCTGTCCATTTTCATCCGATCCGTCAGACAGATGGAAAATAGAACCTCCATCCGTCTTTTTTAAGGCAGGATCGGATAGCGGCGGGTGTCAGCGGACCTGTCCCAGTCCAGATGGCAGCTCACTTCCTCATAGATGGATAATAGGTTGGTTTGACAAGAGCAACCTTTCGTAAACACATGCTTATTACTGCTAATGATGTAGATTAGGCATTTGTGAGGGACTGTATCAAATGCTTTAGCACAGATACACCACATCCACCGGCATACGTTTGTCTAGATGGCAGATCACTGCCTCGTTGAATGTCAATAGGCTGCTTTGGCAAGAGCAACTATTCGTAAACCTGTGCCGATTACTACTAATGATAATATATAATTTTATATAATTTTAGTCCGACTAAGTACTGAGTATTTAGTCCAACACCTAGAGTTACGCACCTCATCCCAGGAAGTAATGGTTTCAAAAGAAGGGGAGCGTACATAAAGGGACTATAGCAGTGCTTATTCACATAATAATGGAAACCAAACAAAGGTATATAAAAAAGTATACAAAATATCTTTATTATACATGGAAGCTAAAAAGAGTAACAGATCACAAAAAGTCGTTATTGCAGAGTAGCTCCAATATGGTGGTTGCATAGAGGTTTTCTAAAGATTGAATGATCATACGTTATCCCGACATGTTTCGCCTCAAGGCTTCATCAGGGGATATATGCATCAACCATATATTAACGAGAAAGATATACAAAAAAATACATAAAAGAATAAGTCAGAAATAAATCAACATTAAGAAAAAGAAAAAGTATATTTGTTAACAGGATTCACCAAAGAACAGAGAGACTCACCGCCTCAAGGCCCTATCCCCTCCAAAAAAACGAAGACAAGGGGGAGTTAGAGGGGGCAACCATGATGCGGGAATTCCACGAGCAAGGGGCACTAAATGGCCATAGTGAGCACCCAAAACCTGGTTAACAAAAAAAAGAAATAAAGTAGAACCTACAATAAATCTGTTTATATAGTACTATTATAAAAACTTAAAATTTGCACAAATGGCAACCAGCAAAGCGTTACATAAGAGTTGCAGTTCCTGACTGAGATACTTACTAATGTAGCACTCACCCCTGAAGGAGCTGCTGGTTAGAATAGGGATGGCATGTTACCTCATGGCTCCGGTGAAGTGTCTAGGGTGAACCATGAAATGCAATAGCAGTAAAGGAATGTCCGCAAATAGAAAGTCTCTTTATAGGTGCTCTTTATTACCCAGCCGGGTAAAAACAGTTAACAGGTGATGGGAAGGATAGACAAAGGTTGGAAGGAGAACAGCAGATTCAGGCCTTGGATAATGGAAACAATCCTGTCACCGACAACAATCAGTTTTCTTTCACCACTCCAGCCTGAGTGGGTATAGAGTACCTGGACAGGTCTCTCTCACTGACCTGGCAGCCAGGGTATCACTCAGAACTTAAGAAGGATGTCTCTGCCACAAACTCTTCTAAATGACCGTCAGGAAAGCGCCTCTGCCACAAGCCTCCCCTGAGTATAGATACGGAGGAACTCCTCCTGAGTAAAGTTCTGCCTAAACCTTCATTCAACGTTGCCCAGGTACCCACCGAGAGAGGAATCAATCCCTCAGTGTCCAGTACCTTGATCCCTGATGGTTCGTCTCAATACTGTTGGACCGCCAGCCTCTCAATGGCGCTCCTCAACTGGACTCCCCACCGAACAGCCAAACTTGCTTGGGATCTCTAGAGGTGAAAACACAGTCGATCACTGGGTCCCCGTACTGCTTGGATGTTTCGGACCAACTTGGCTCCGGAACCAGGAACACTGTGTAGCACCTACGCCCCGGCCTGGTACCTACGCCCCGGCCTGGTAGGCCATAACGCTCGGGTGCGGTGATGTGGTCACCCTGTAGGTGGGTGCCACACTCCAGAAAGAACTCTCCCTAAAAAAATGGCGTCTGCTCATAAGTACCCTCTCCCAGCATACCCAGCGAGGCCCAGGCCTTCCGATTGGCTGCTTGGAAAGAACACCTGAACCTCAACTTCCACTGCTGCCACCAGTCGTCCCAGGGTGGAACAACACCCCAGGCACAACAGAATAAGCCCACAGCACAGCCGAGCTGAAACAGAGAGCCTTACACTAATCAGAATTGAAATCAGGGTCACTTTACACTCTGATCATCCCCTTAAATTTACTATCACCCGTACTTGGAAGTACATGGGCGCTACACTAAAAACAGATTCAAAGCTTAAAGATGATCAAAGAGGGGCGCCTGTATAAAAGGTCCGAAAGACACAATCATTTCTAAAATCAAGAATAAGTAACGTTAAGCTCAAGACCAAACACTATAGAAACAATGGCACAGTGTCATACAACAGTGAGTTTGATAATAGAAAAATGAAAAAATTGCAGGGTATTTTAAAGAAAACTATAAGTGCATTTATTAATTAGTTTAAAATAGCTCTGTGGCAATGGGCACATCAGACTAAAGTCTAATTAGATCTAGCGAGGAATAAGCAGGTGTAAAAAAAGAGGTAGGAGCCTAGGTTCACACTGGGTACGATTTAGTTCGATTTAAGATGCGATTTCACATGTGAATTTGCATCTCAAATCGGCGGCAATTGATGGCAATGACACCGTCCTAATCGGTGCGACGCTGCATCTGCGGCGCTGCACCGATTTCAAAAAGTAGTTCCTGTACTACTTTTTACGATTTCAGGACGCGATTTACATTGACATCTGTGCAGAAACCTACACAAATGTCTCCTAAATCGCGCCGAAATCGGGACTACCAGAGGGAGTGAAATTGCGTGAGTTCAGCTGAAATCGCGCAATTTCACTCCCGCAGCCCAGTGTGAACCAGGGCGGAGTCTGGGATAAAAATCCCAGAGCTGTAAATTTTAGTGACAATTCCAAGGAATACATAACCTACAGGAAGCTGCTTAATAATACACTATCACATTAAAAAAAAAGGTAAACAGATGGTAACAGATCCTTATCTCAAAAAACAAAAGAAAGTAGACAACAGATCACCCCCAATCTCAAGCTGTTGTGCTGCTTGAGAGACCGACTTAAGTGTGCTCACCATTAGGCCGGCGTCTGATGTCACCGGCCGAATGCAGACGTGATGGCGCCACTGCGCATGCGCCGGAGCCCAGGACAGCTTAACAAAACTCCAAAGACCAGAGGGCCGAGCGGGAGAATGGCAAAGCCATTGGTGTATGTGAAAGAAACCAATCACAGCGCCGGATCGTTGCCCATCCCCCAGCACCAACCACAACGGTGCATCGCCAGAGGAGTAAAGAAGTGGCCTGTGTTAGGGTCCAAATGGACACCAAACAGAATGGAACCATCCATTCAAGAGGGAAAGAAGGGAAAACCAGAGCAAAATGGTGGCTTGGAACGGGTACTGACTGGGGTGGATAACCCCTCAACACACTGGGCATCCATATGGCCGCAAATTCACGCCCCCAAAAAGCCAGGGCATCCCGCACAGTAGGACTAATGATAATATTTTCATCAACAAATTCCTGGATATGATCCCTTATCTCCTACAATAGTTTACATAGTACTGACATTAGACTGACAGGCCTATAATTCCCAGGAATAGATCTCTGCCCTTTTTTGAATATTGTTACCACAAGGAAGTACACCCTAAAATACATTCTGCTGCTTCTCTTGAGTACGGGGATACCACATGTGTGGGATTTTTTGGGAGCCTAGCCACGTACAGGACCCCGAAAAACCAATCACCGCCTTCAGGATTTCTAAGGGCGTAAAATTATGATTTTACTCCTCACTACCTATCAGTTTCTGAGGCCCTGAAATGTCAAGATAGCACCCCCCCCCCCTAAATGACCCCATTTTGGAAAGTAGAAACCCTAAGGTATAGCAAGACATGCCTGGAGTGCCAGCTCAGAAGAGCTACGCAACCAAAGAAAGTTTGCATAGAAGTAAGCCAAGTCATATCCAATAATGACTGGCATTGGCGGGGGGAGGTTTCCTTAGGGAGGGGGGGCGGTTGGGTCTCACAGCACATCGGTGTCACACACCGTGACTCACGTGTGTCGCCGCCTTGGCATCACTAGCGTGCGGCATGAGTTATTCCAACTTGGCTGGCATGGTAGGGAAACATGGGCGTCTCGGAGGGCGGGGTTTACCATCAGCGTTAGAGCCCCTCACAGCCTGTGCCGTGACGCAGATATTTGAGTTGGTGTGCACTTGTTTGGGGCGGCTATATCCCGCCTCCCCCCTACCCAGTCTTGTTGCCATCATCTCCAGATGATATACCTTATTGCAGCAGGTCTTCTCCAGAAGCTCCACAGGCGAGTCACTTTGAGGTCACTACATTTAACAACATTGGGGTAGATTCACGTACCTCAGCGCATCTTTCTGTCGGCGCAACGTTGAGAGGCAAGCATGGAATTCACAAAGCAAATGCTCTCAATGTTGCACCGGCATAGCGTATAGTTGTCGGCGTAAGTAGGCGTGATGTATTTAAATGAAGCGTGACCCCATGCAAATGATGGGCTGAGCTTCAAAAAACGAACTGCGCATGCTTCGTATCTTGGACGCATCCCAGTGCGCATGCTCACAGTTACGTCAAAATAACTGCCTAAGATACGTCAAAACACTGCCTACGACGTGAACGTAACCTACGCACAGCCCTATTTACATACTAAAACAACGTAAAAATCGATGGCATTCGTTCCCTAGTCCATACCTTTTGCATGAGTTGCGCCTCCAATATGGGGAATAACTTTACGCCGGAGGTAACCCTTACGCAAATCGCTTAAAACAAATGCGCCGGGCGAAAGTACGTTCGTGAATCGGAGTAAAATAAACAATAGTAATCTATACAAATCTCATGTAACATTAATAAAACATAGTTCTAATAGAGAATTAAGATGAGGGACAAAAAGTAGATATAAAACCATAAGTGTTATTAGGATAAACAGATCAGCAAAAGGAATTATGCGATTTAGATGGGATTAAAGAAAGTAGCAGAATGTTCAAACCATGGGTCCCATTTTTTATTATATATATGGATCGAATTTTGAACAATGTGATAGATTTTTTCCATAAGGTTTATATTGTTAATTCTCGTTTTCAATTGATCTAATAGAACTGTGGGGGATTTCCAGTGAACAGCCAGTGGAACGCAACACAGATTGTGTGGATTAGTCTCATGTGCTGTATGGGGAGGCCTATAATAGGGGAGAACAGAAGACAGTTCTGAACTGTCAGTTTGACAGTGTAGTTTGAAATCTTAGAGGCAAATTTCTCAAGTTGTTTTTCATATATAAGTGATTCTATCACAGTCCCAGAAAGTGTGTGAGAATGAACCAATGGAGTTGCAGTTTCTGAAGCATAGTTGTGAAACGGTAGGAAATATTACATGTAGTTTAACTGGGGTATAGTACTATCTGGTGAATAGTTTTAGCACAGTTTCCTTAATAGCAATTGATCTAGTGCATTTGTGAAGGTTGTTGATAGATTCTTCCCAGTCATCTGGGGAATAGTGGAAGGATATCTCCTGTTCCCATTTCTGCATGTAAGAAAGTTTCAGAGAATCTGTGTTATTGATGAGATTGGGGTACATCTCAGAAATAAAGCCACGTTTTCTAGGGGATTTCAGACAAAGGTTTTCAAAAAAGGAAGGTGGGTTCGTGTCTGTAGTCTGAAAGTATGTGTTAAAGAAGTGTCTGATCTGTAGATAGTTGTGAAATTCGGGACAGACTATCTTACTGGCCCTGGTCCTACAGTCTCCACAATGCACTGCATGAACTTTATGTAAGTACTCAGGGTGGGCTATTTTGCCTTTCCATGGGGCCTGTTACCATTTGACCAAACTATTTATTATTTTTATTAAATTTTGTAGGCAATTACAGCCAGCCCTTAAGAGTGTTTATACACGAAGGCAATAGGGATGCAGTTTCAGGTCAACACTACATTATCTACCCAGAACATCTTCTACCCTATGAATTTTGGTTTTACTGTTTTTAACATGCTCACCCCTTACGTCCATGCTGTTCAGATGTTTTATGGTTGTGTATATATAGGAGATTGTTTTTATGTTATTAAGTTATTTATACCTCTACGTGATGCCAAGTTGATATACATTATGTACCTTTGACATTTTTTACACACACACACACACACACACACATATTATGTGTGTGTATGGATTGATATTTATCCTTAATGTTTCTCTCTGTATGTGGTTTTGTTTACTTGCATGCATTCTATCAAATTTCTTTTCATTCAAGTTTAAGTTTATTTTCAAAATATAGACGTTACATTTGAAAGAACATAACAAAAAGTCATTATATTGCATTTATATATATATATTTAGTAGTATACTCTTTCTAATAACACCGTGGTCTAAATTAAAGAATCATTATATAGCCAGAGATAAAGAATACAACAAAAATATCACAAGTTTCTGTAAATCAACCTGTGACGAGAGCCTTGCTCGCTGGGTTCTGCTCTCCCGTGACTCCTCTGCTTCTATTGGATCAGATTCCCGATTGCAACGTCTGATGGTCCAGTCATCCAAGGTTTCGGGGGTCCGAACTACAGCTATGTGTTGTTCAGACCCTTTAGAACAGACACCAGACAGGCTGTATGTATGTTCAAACAGGACTCTTTTAATGGAAGCATTCTGCGGGTTTATATACAGTTTACAAGCTTGTCATCAATCAAAGAACAATGAAATCTCCACCCCCTTTTCCACACACTGGGGTTCCATACAGAGAGACATTTTGGCACCAATCCATTTAGAATGACTTAATCCCTAATTGTAACAGAATGCGTTATCTAGCCAGCTTGGCTCCGCATAGAAAGGAGGTAATTACTACACTGAAGCAATCAGAAAAATAAGTAACATGAGCCAATTATCTAATCATTTAGCCCGACGAGGTGACTAGGCATCCCGTTTGCAATTCCCCACTATACAATACACAACCTCTCAAGAGTAAACACAGAATTTCTTCACACACACAATAGAACATGGTATGTCTTTCAATTCATATCTTTAGACAGATGGACTGTCTCAACTGACAGAAGATATTTACATCTGATAAACAAAAGGTTTTAAACAGGCTTATCACATAATAGACAATAAAATGTCTTTCACAAGCCAGCTCACTTAGTGTCTTAAAAGCAGGTGTCCTCACATTGAATAAGCCAACAGCTTGTAATGTCTCAGTATATCCTGTAATACATGAATTAGGATTTCAAGTAGAAACACTTCAGTATTTCAAGATCCATGACACAACCTAACTGAAATTGAATAGTTACTCGTATTTTTCCATCCCCAGTCATCCCTTAACTCTTGTTTAAATTCACAGTAACTCACATTATGATTTACAACAAAAGTTATGTCTCTCAAATCTATAAATATGGTAAATTCTTAAACTACCCACCATCTTTCTCTACACCATATCTGGGTCAAGTCGTTTCAAGGGATGCAGAGCATCTCCTCCATCCATTCTTCCCCCCAATTCTAAAACTATCTCTTATGGCGGATTAGATGGGAAAAAATGAATGAAAAAATAAACAGAAACGGTGTTATTCCCATACTTTCGATCCAGGGAAAGAATATTTAGGTAACATAAAATATTTTCAAACAATTAATTTTAAAATATATTCGAGGAATTGACTCCTCCTCCAATATTCTCTCCCTAGATTCCAGGAGTCAAAAATACTGATATCAGAAATTTCAGTATACCTATAGCAACTTAACAATGTATCCATATGGATAAATCCAAACTATATATGAAATAGAAAAGAACCAAAATATAAATAACACTTTCATATAAAGAAAGTTCCTTGTGTTATTTATATAATAGAAAAAATTCAAGAAACCAAACCAAAAGAGAAAAAGATTGGAAAAAGAGAAAGAGAATGGATGAAACAGAAAAAAAGAGGAAGGAAAAGAAAATGGAGTGGAGATGAAAGAGTAAACAGAAAGAAGGATAGACAGCCTACCTGCCAAATTTATACAGCCGTAACTAGCGAATTGTGTTCCCATATTTATATGGTATTTGAGATTCCTAAGTACTTCAACCATGGTTCTTAAATCTTATTAAACTTATTATCCTTATCTAACAGTAAGCTAATCCCTTTTTCTTGTTCCATTATCCATGCGACTTTCCTTTTCATATATAATATCGAGACTGTCGTTTTTTTTTCAAGAAGCTGCTATAGAAATTCTGGCTTCTATTAGGATAAATAATATTAGTCTTCTGGTAAACTTATGAGCCTGTGGTATAAGTCCATTCAGCAAAGCAATCGCTGGAGACTGATGTATATTACAACCTGTGATTCGTCTTATAATATGAAATACTTTATTCCAGAATCCACGTATCTTTGGACAGACAGGGGAGAAGTCTGAGAAGCTCAGACAGGGGTTAACAATGAGCTGCTGCTGTTGAGATGTGCACGTGCACCACGAGCTATGTGTCTCTCTGCTATTAGCAGATGAATAGACTGAATATGCAGCGCTGAACGCTGATTACTGCTGCCGCCCGACCATTACTCACTGTTGCCCAAGATCCTTTTGCTGGCACTGGTCCGGAGTCTACAATTGATTGGCATTCCAGCCGATTCAGATTGCAGTGTTTGCGGGTGTCTGCGCGGGTCTCAGGAGGGGATTATCACTATCATCTAGCGCTGTCTAAGCTCCACACGCCAGCCTAGAGATTTATTAAGAGACTTCAGTCAGCTGACACCTCAGCTGTTACACACTGTAGTGTGCGTGGAGTCCCTGGAGGGATTCACCCAGCGTTACCATTACCGGATCATTACTGGATCGTTCTCCCCTAATGCATAACATCACGATCGCCCTTATTGTTATCAGCTCTTCTCTTCCTCCATGTAACACTGAAAACGCTGCAGGTTCCAGGCTCCACCGACAGAAAGGACAGGATGGTGATGGGTAAGACAAGATTTACTTCATCTACCAGAGCCACTGCTGCTGCGGTCGCTGCCTTTCAGTCTCTTCAACCTTTCCAGTTAGATAAAGACAGTATAGAAAAAAAAAACAATCATAGAGGACTGAAAACTAGAGGGACTATTATGAATGCACTGACTAAATGGTTAATCCAAAAGTAAAGCTTTTATTTAATAAGGTAACACATGATATAAGGAGAATATGGTTGACAAGGGGGCTAAAGACAATTATTGTGAGATCTGAGCCAGTGGGGCTTTTGGTCAGATCAATGCACAGACACATTCAAGACGACAAACGTGACAGAGAACATTTAAAAGGCTGTCCGGACATCAGTTAGCAGAAAGAGCGATGTCTATCTCTCAAGGGGAAATCCCCAGTGTGTGAGTTAACAAAAAGGAACTGAATTGTGTGCACTTAGACAACAAGTAAAAGTGTCCGAAATCACAGTATCTGAGATTGCTCATACACAAGAAGATCATGCTGCACGCATTATCGCGCTAGAATCTGCATCCTCTGCAAACATACATCGCCTCCGCCAGCACCAGCTGCCCATTAAAGATAGCGAAAATCGCAGTCGCAGAAATAATATTCGCTTAAAAGGGATTTCGGAGGAAATCGCAAGTCTTAATTTAAACCCAAAAGTGACTGCTATCCTTAATCAGGTTTTAGGCAGGGAACCTGCTTCTAGTATTGAATTATATAGAGTACACCGAGTTGGGAGGGGGATGAGTGATCGGGCCAGTCGCCCTAGGGATGTAGTATGCTGTGTGCATTACTACACTTTGAAGGCAGAAATTATGCGTAAGGCTTGGAGCCATGGCCCAGTTGATTTTGAAAACTCTACTATCCACCTGTACCCAGATCTGTCTCGGAATACACTCTATATGCAAAGGATGGTTCGCCCTTTACTAGATTTAATTTGTCAAGCAGGCGCTGCCTATACTTGGGGTCACCCTTTTAGTATTCCCCCCTCATGATTTATACCAAACGGCGCAGCTAGATTTGGCAGGAATCCAAGTCGGATCCCCGTCGCTTCTATGACGCGCTCGCTGGAATGTGCTTTTTCTATTCCAGCGAGTGCTAGATGTCGGCACCCTGTCGCCGAGAATCAGCGTGATGCTGTCGTGCTGAAAACACATTCTCGGTGACAGGTACTGTAGGTAGAGCATTCTGGATTTTCCAGTAAAGCATCATTCAGACGCCACGTCCATTCTCTAAATGGAACCGAAGGGATTTTAAACGTCAAAATAAGAGGTGCATGGTCTGACCAAACCATAGTGCCAATATCACATGTTGGTGACCAATCAAGACAATTATGGTCCACAAAACAATAGTCAATTTGACTATAAGATTGGTGGACCATAGAAAAGTAAGTGTAATCTCTTGATTTAGGATGCAATATACCCCAGATATCGATTAAATGATGGTCATAAAGAATATGCTTCAACATCTTCAACCTAGATAATGAGACCGCAGTTATTGGTGAAGAAGTATCCAACTTCAGGTCCATTGGAAGATTGAAGTCACCCCCCATAATGAGTCTCCCCTCCATGAATCCAAACAGTATTTCCAGATACCTGATCGCTGTTTGACTTTGATTAGTATTTGGCAGATATATGTTAGCCACTGTAAATTTGATTCCCCACAAGGAAAACTTGACAAAAAAGTACCTTCCCTGGGGGTCTGCTATACTGTCAATTAAATCAATAGGTAGGGTTTTGTGAAAAGCATTAGAAACTCCTTTAGACTTCTGGTCAAGATTAGTACTATGAAACCACCAGTTAAAGTGTCTGGTAGGGCAGGTGGGATAAGCATCAGTCTGAAAGTGAGTTTCTTGTAAGAGAAGTAAATTGACTTTATATTTATGCATTTGATATAGAATTTGTCCTCTCTTGGAGTCTATGTTTAAACCTTGGACATTATAAGAGCTTATATTCAAGAGTGGTTGAGTCACCATTGTAGAAGCCATAGTAGAGTTTCTGACGTTTTTGAGAGCTTATGTTCGGTTTCTAAGGTTCTAAGCTTTTGGACCGCCGTTGTAATGGCTGCTAATCGCTTCTTTTTCAAGCGGGCACCTAGTTGGATAAAATACCCTTTCAAGACTGCTTTCAGGGCCTCCCATTGAATGGGAATTGCATTAGGGCATGGTCTACCAAAAAGTTTGAAATAGTTTCCGCAATATACAGTAGGTGACCGTGATATTGTGTCAATCTTGCTCCCTTTCTCGGCGAGATTGACCACCTACGAGCCCCATCGCGGGAGCCAGCGCCGAGCTGGCTTGCCGCGATGGAGACAAAGCCGCCATAGAAGCGACGGGGATCTGACTTGGATTCCCGCCAAATGTACACGCGGCATTTGAGGGGGAACTCCACGCCAAGATTTTAAATAAAAATCCGGCATGGGTTCCCCCCAGAAGGCATACCAGGCCCTTAGGTCTGCTATGGATTGTAAGGAGAACCCCCCTACGCCAAAAAGGACTGGGGACAAACGAGCGCCCCCCTCTCCTGAGCCGTACCAGGCCGCATGCCCTCAACATGGGGGGATCAGGTGCTCTGGGGCAGGGGGGCGCCCTGTCCCCATGTTGATAAGCACAGAGCCTCTTCCTGACAACCCTGGCCGTTGGTTGTCGGGGTCTGTGGGCGGGAAGCTTATTGGAATCTGGGAGCCCCCTTTAAAAAGGGGTCTCCCAGATACCGGCTCCCACCCTAAGTGAATTAATATGGGGTACATCGTACCCCTACCCATTCACCTGGAGGCAAAGTGTAAAAATAAATAAACACAACACAGGGTTTTTAAAATATTTTATTAGTCAGCTCCAGGGGCCCCCCCTCTTCTTTAGCTCTATTACCAGGGGGGGCCTTCTTCTTCCGCTCTCCGGGGGTCTTCTCTGCTCTCTGCTCTCCACGCCAAGATTTTAAATACAAATCCGGCATGGGTTCCCCCCCAGGAGGCATACTAGGCCCTTAGGTCTGCTATGTATTGTAAGGAGAACCCCCCTACGCCAAAAAAACGACGTGGGGGTTCCCCCACAATCCATACCAGACCCGTATCCAAAGCATGCCGCCCGGCCGGTCAGGAAAGGAGTGGGGACGAACGAATGCCCCCCCCTCCTGAGCCGTACCAGGCCGCATGCCCTCAACATAGGGGGTCAGGTGCTCTGGGGCAGGGGGGCGCACTGCCCCCCCCCCGTCATAAGAGAGGCCTATATAAATCGCTGGGAGCCGCGCATCTGTCATAATAGCGGGAAGAAGCGTCGAGTCAACATCTGGAGAAGAGAAAAAGACAGAAGAACGGGACAGAAGAACGGCACAGAAGAGCGGACTGGCCGCCGCTAGTAATTGAGCTAACACGAAGATAGCGGCGGCCAGTCCTGAAGGAGAAGGCACCGGAGAGCGGAGAGCAGAGAAGACCCCCGGAAAGTGGATAAGACCCCCGGAGAGCGGAAGAAGACCCCCGCAGAGTGGAGGAGATGGAAGAAGACCCCTGCAGAGTGGAGAAGACCCCCAGAGAGCAGAGAAGACCCCCGGAGAGCGGAAGAAGAAGGCCCCCCATGGTAATAGAGCTAAAGAAGAGGGGGGGCCCCTGGAGCTGACTAATAAAATACTTTAAAAACCCTGTGTTGTGTTTATTTATTTTTACACTTTGCCTCCAGGTGAATGGGTAGGGGTACGATGTACCCCATATTAATTCACTTAGGGTGGGAGCCGGTATCTGGGGGACCCCTTTTTAAAGGGGGCTCCCAGATTCCAATAAGCTTCCTGCCCACAGACCCCGACAACCAACGGCCAGAGTTGTCAGGAAGAGGCCCTGTGCTTATCAACATGGGGACAGGGCGCCCCCCTGCCCCAGAGCACCTGATCCCCCCATGTTGAGGGCATGCGGCCTGGTACGGCTCAGGAGAGGGGGCGCTCGTTCGTCCCCAGTCCTTTTTGGCGTAGGGGGGTTCTCCTTACAATCCATAGCAGACCTAAGGGCCTGGTATGCCTTCTGAGGGGGGAACCCATGCCAGATTTTTATTTAAAATCTTGGCGTGGAGTTCCCCCTCAAATGCCGCGTGTACATTTGGCGGGAATCCAAGTCAGATCCCCGTCGCTTCTATGACGGCTTTGTCTCCATCGCGGCAAGCCAGCTCGGCGCTGGCTCCCGCGATGGGGCTCGTAGGTGGTCAATCTCGCCGAGAAAGGGAGCAAGATTGACACAATATCACGGTCACCTACTGTATATTCAATGGGAGGCCCTGAAAGCAGTCTTGAAAGGGTATTTTATCCAACTAGGTGCCCGCTTGAAAAAGAAGCGATTATCAGCCATTACAACGGCGGTCCAAAAGCTTAGAACCTTAGAAACCGAACATAAGCTCTCAAAAACCTCAGAAACGCTACTGGAGGTAGCCTCAGCCCACACCTGCCTGCGCAATCTATATGAATCCTCGAGTCGCTCATATACGGGTAAATTGGCACTGTATCAGTACAAATTTAGTGATAAATGTGGGAAGTCGTTGGCTCCGTCCCTAAATCCACATCAGACCCCTACTTTTATTTCACAGCTTCAGGGACCAAATGGAGAAATTATATCCTCACCTTCTCTAATCATGAAAACATTCAGCGATTTCTACCAGTCTCTATATAATATACCTCCATACCAATCTTCAAGCTCACCTGATACTGAGGAGGATAATGTGGCATCCTATATAGCAGATACTTCGTTAACTACTTTGGACGAAGATACGGTAGAAGAATTAGAAACCCCAATTACTGAGGAAGAGGTCGCTTAGGCTATCGCTAATACCCCGGCGGGTAAAAGTCCAGGCCCTGATGGCTTTACGCCTAAATTCTATAAGCATTTTGCTTCTATTTTTACTCCTTTTTCTGACTCAGGTATTTAATTCTATAGAAAATGGGTCTACCTTTCCTACACAAACGATGGAAGCACATATCTCACTCATTCAAAAACCAGACAAAGATCTTTCTCTATGTGCAAACTATAGACCTATATCTCTAATTGGGGTCGATGTAAAAATATTTTTTAAGATTTTAGCTAGTGGCTTACAACCATTATTGCCTCAATTAATACATCTAGACCAGGCTGGCTTTGTCAGCGGTCGATAGGCTAGAGATAACATGCTTAAAGCCCTCCTGATGACGGACTATGCCCGTACTCAAAAAATCCCTCTATGCCTGGTAACGGTTGATGCCGAAAAGGCGTTTGACCGCGGCAGTTGGAAGTTTTTACGATCCTCTCTTCAACAGATAGGCATAGGTCCCTATATGATAGCACAGATTATGTCCTTATACCTATCACCATCAGCTAGAATTAGGGTGAATGGATCCTTATACCCTGCTTTTTCTATTTTTAATAGGACACGTCATGGTTGTCCCTTATCAGCCTTGTTATATGTTAGTGCGATGGAACATCTGGCAAACGCATTGTGACAAAACGAAAACATAACGGATATTCAGGTCGGCCCCCTACATGCAAAATTGGCTCTTTTTGCAGATGATTTGCTCTTATCTGTAACGAAACCAGATACTTCCATTCCTTCTATACTCCTAGAATTTCAGAGATTTAGTGAGGTTAGCATATTTAAAGTTAATTACAATAAATCAGAACTTCTTAATATATCTTTATCGCAAACAAATTTGAAGCGAATATCGAATAATTTTTCTTTTAGGACCTGTTCGGAGTCGATTCGATACTTAGGGATTAATATCCCAGCCTCAACATCACAATTATACTCTCTAAATGTTCTCCCGATGCTCCATAAAATCCAAACGACTTTGACATCCTATGCACTTAAGAGACTTTCATGGTTTGGTAGAATTTATACCCTTAAGATGGATATACTCCCTCGTCTTTTATACTTATTCCAAACGATCCCAATTCATCTCCCGGCCGTGTACTTTCGTAAAATCCATCGGCTATTTTCCAATTTTGTATGGAACTCAGCCCAGTCTAGAATTAGCTTTGGAACATTATCCCTTCCGAAAAATAAAGGAGGAGTAGGGGTACCAGATATCTCCATCTATCATAAAGCAACTATATTAACACGTATTACTGACTGGTTCCACCATTCCTCATCCAAGTTATGGGTACAACTGGAGGGTCACATAAACCCTACAGATCTTTGTGCCCTTCCTTGGACTTCGCCTATTTTACGAAAATAATTCCAATTCCAACAGATCTCACTAGGCAAACATTACACATATGGGATCGTATGATGCCCATTTATAAGATATCAAAACAATTGAGCCCATGACTCCCTTCTTTGGAACACCAGACTTTTTACCAGCCTTACACTATGTTCGGCCCCTGGTACAAACAGGAGCATAGAAGAATTGCTCAAGTCCTCCAGTCAGATTTATTTTTAATGGTAGACTCCTCATCTACAATGATCTCCCATAACCCTGCGCAGTGGCTACAGAGACATCAAGCTTTATGTTATATACAATCGATCCCATCAAAACAAGATATATGTGCTAAGCCAACTGCATTTGAATCCTTGCTCCTGCAAGAAGAACAAATATCACACTCGATCTCTGTATTATACTCTATTCTTCTACTATCAATCCATTCAGATCTCCCCCCGTATACACGGAAATGGGAAAAAGACCTCCAAGAGACTGTAAATTTATCGGACTGGCAAAAAAGCTTTATTTTGACCCATAAAATGTCGATAGCTACAAGAACACAAGAGAAGGCATACAGGGAGTGCAGAATTATTAGGCAAGTTGTATTTTTGAGGATTAATTTTAATTTTGAACAACAACCATGTTCTCAATGAACCCAAAAAACTCATTAATATCAAAGCTGAATATTTTTGGAAGTAGTTTTTAGTTTGTTTTTAGTTTTAGCTATTTTAGGGGGATATCTGTGTGTGCAGGTGACTATTACTGTGCATAATTATTAGGCAACTTAACAAAAAACAAATATATACCCATTTCAATTATTTCTTTTTACCAGTGAAACCAATATAACATCTCAACATTCACAAATATACATTTCTGACATTCAAAAACAAAACAAAAACAAATCAGTGACCAATATAGCCACCTTTCTTTGCAAGGACACTCATGCAGCCTGCCATCCATGGATTCTGTCAGTGTTTTGATCTGTTCACCATCAACATTGCGTGCAGCAGCAACCACAGCCTCCCAGACACTGTTCAGAGAGGTGTACTCTTTTCCCTCCTTGTAAATCTCACATTTGATGATGGACCACAGGTTCTGAATGGGGTTCAGATCAGGTGAACAAGGAGGCCATGTCATTAGTTTTTCTTCTTTTATACCCTTTCTTGCCAGCCACGCTGTGGAGTACTTGGACGCGTGTGATGGAGCATTGTCCTGCATGAAAATCATGTTTTTCTTGAAGGATGCAGACTTCTTCCTCTACCACTGCTTGAAGAAGGTGTCTTCCAGAAACTGGCAGTAGGACTGGGAGTTGAGCTTGACTCCATCATCAACCCGAAAATGCCCCACAAGCTCATCTTTGATGATACCAGCCCAAACCAGTACTCCACCTCCACCTTGCTGGCGTCTGAGTCGGACTGGAGCTCTCTGCCCTTTACCAATCCAGCCACGGGCCCATCCATCTGGCCCATCAAGACTCACTCTCATTTCATCAGTCCATAAAACCTTAGAAAAATCAGTCTTGAGATATTTCTTGGCCCAGTCTTGACGTTTCAGCTTGTGTGTCTTGTTCAGTGGTGGTCGTCTTTCAGCCTTTCTTACCTTGGCCATGTCTCTGAGTATTGCACACCTTGTGCTTTTGGGCACTCCAGTGATGTTGCAGCTCTGAAATATGGCCAAACTGGTGGCAAGTGGCATCTTGGCAGCTGCACGCTTGACTTTTCTCAGTTCATGGGCAGTTATTTTGCGCCTTGGTTTTTCCACACGCTTCTTGCGACCCTGTTGACTATTTTGAATGAAACGCTTGATTGTTCGATGATCACGCTTCAGAAGCTTTGCAATTTTAAGAGTGCTGCATCCCTCTGCAAGATATCTCACTATTTTTGACTTTTCTGAGCCTGTCAAGTCCTTCTTTTGACCCATTTTGCCAAAGGAAAGGAAGTTGCCTAATAATTATGCACACCTGATATAGGGTGTTGATGTCATTAGACCACACCCCTTCTCATTACAGAGATGCACATCACCTAATATGCTTAATTGGTAGTAGGCTTTCGAGCCTATACAGCTTGGAGTAAGACAACATGCATAAAGAGGATGATGTGGTCAAAATACTCATTTGCCTAATAATTCTGCACTCCCTGTATAAACTGATGAGCAGATGGTACAGGTGTCCCTCTACTATCCATCAAATTAACCAGGATATATCTGATATCTGCTGGCGCTGTCATGAGTCAAATGGAAATATGTTCCATATCTGGTGGGAGTGTGCCCCGTTGAGAGGGTTTTGGAAACATATCTTTGACTTATATGAAAAACTAGTGGATATAACTATCCACGAATCACCCAGAGTGGCTCTCTTAACCATGATTCTGTAAAGATTTAGCATGAAGGATAGGCAGACAGCATGAGCTTGAACATGAACTGGGTCTTTATTCAGTAGCCTCCATCTTAGAACTGACCACAGATCCCCACCCCCAGATCACATGACCAAAACTGTTAACTGTTTCCTAACAAGATAAGGAACTGGGTATAACAATTGAACTTGAAGTATAACAAAGCATACACATCATTACATCTTCCCTCTCAAGTATGAAGCATTTAATATGAGACAACGTCTCTCCATATCTTTGGTTTAATAGCTCGACCATAGCGAGAGAAAGTAACCGCTGGCTCAGCATCCGTAGGATTGGAGTCCAGTTGAGAGTCACTCCCAGCATTATCACATGCTGGTACATTTATGCTGTCCTCTGTAGCCTCAGTAGACTCAATATCCATGTTTCGGACTTCTGTGCTGTCATGGTCTTGTTCTTCATCTCCATTGTCACACGGTTCCTCCAATGATGTATCCGCAGCAGTGTCTGGACGAAGATGACGCCTGTTTCGTCTCAGTTTCTGTCCACATTTGGTCTCAATTATATATGATTTTGGTGCATTGGCTTCTTTGACAATTCGAGCGGGTTCCCATGTATTCCCAATCTGTGTCACACAGCTTGCCCAGCAGAGAGTGGACGAAGGGATTTTGTAGATTTATCAAAATACAGTTTTTGCCTTTTCATGTTTATGATCCTCTGATCTCTTACTCGATCCTGTGGAATGGACTGAGGCTGCAATTTCTGTGGTGCAATAGGCACTGTGGTCCTCAGTGTTCTACCCATTAGCAGCTGTGCAGGTGAGCATAAACCTTCCATAGGTGTTGCACGATAGTTTAACAGTCCTAGGTACACATCCTGTCCTGATGATTGCGCTTTCAGTATAATGGACTTGGCTATGCCAACATACTTCTCTGCTAGACCATTGGCCTGTGGGTGATAGGGGCTTGTGGGTTTGTGCTTGATTCCCCATTCACGCAGGAAGCACTGGAACTCAGAACATGAGAATTGTGGCCCATTATCAGACACAAGTTCTTCACACACTCCATGTCTTGAAAGGATTGTTTTGAAAGCCCATATGACTGTTGTTGCTTTTAAGTTTCTCAGCTGCACTAGCTCAAAGTATTTGCTGTAGTAATCTACTACTATCAGGTAATGGTTGTCCTCAAAATGAAAAATATCTGTAGCCAGCCTCTGCCATGCCCGTGAAGGAGCATTCCACAGTGTAAGCGGTTCTTTTGCATTGTGTTTCTGAAATGTCTGGCAGGTTTCACACTTCTTCACAAGTGTCTCAATATCAAAGTCCAAATTAGGCCAGTAGACCAACTCCCGCGCTCTGCGCTTAAACAGAGTGATGCCCAAATGCCCCTGATGGATTTGTTTCAGTACTTCTGTCTGTTGTGACTTAGGAATGAGAATACGGTCACCCAAAAATATGATGTCCGAGTTAATGTAGAGCTCATCTTTCATAGGCCAGAATCCCTGTAGTTCAGGACACAACTTCTTTCGTTTTTCTGGCCAGCCATTGCACATGACACGAGTTAGTTTTTCTAGAACTTTATCCTGTTTGGTGTCTTGTCTTATCTTCTCCAGCCGTACATCTGATATTGCAATGTTCGCTAGTACTGTATGTACCTGTTCTTCCAACTCAGGTTCATCCCGTGCTTCATGTCCTTCTAGAAACAACCTAGACAGGGTATCTGCCATTGGAATTTCCTTTCCAGGTTTATATTTTACTGTGAGATCATACTGCTGTAATTTCATAACCATCCGCTGCAGACGCGGAGGTGTAGAAGCTAGTGATTTCTGTAGGATGTACTCCAACGGCTTGTGGTCTGTTTCCACAACTACCGGGCGACCATATATGTACTGGTGAAATTTCTCACATCCATTCACAATAGCCAGCATCTCTTTCTCAATTTGGGCATAATTGGCTTGCGTTGCGGTCAGTGCTCGTGAAGCATACGCCACAGGACGTCCTTGTTGAGTCAGTACAGCACCTAACCCAAACTGGGATGCATCCACTTGAAGTACAATGTCACAGTTTACGTCAAAATATTTCAGTATTGGCCCTGGATGTTTAGTGATCAGTTTTTTCACTTTGTCGAAAGTCTTTTCCATGTTTGCATCCCAACACCAAACAGCATCCTTCTGTAGCAGCGTACGTAGCGGTGCTATCTGTTGAGCAAGGCCCTGAGAGAATTTGGATAGATAGTTGAAGATACCTAGTGATGTCTCCAGCTCCTTTCTGGAGGTTGGGGCTTTCATGTTAAGAACTGCTGTAATCTTCTTTGGATCAGGCTTCAGACCCTCTCTGGTTAGTAGGTGTCCAAAATATGTAACTTCTTCTACCCCAATTTGCATTTTGTTAGGATTGAGTGTGAGATTCTTCTCACGACACCGATTGAGCAAAGCAGTAAGGTTTTTGTCATGTTCCATTCGATCCTTTCCAAAGACCAGCAAATCATCAACTATGACTTCAACACCCTGTAGACCAGCGATCAATTCGTGTGATTTCTTTTGAAATATTTCCTGTGCAGATGCTATGCCAAAAGGTACCCTTGTGAAGCGCCATCGACCCGAAGGGGAGTTAAAGGTGGTCAAGTATATGCTGGCTTCATCAAGACGCAGTTGCCAGTAACCAGAATGGGCGTCTAGTACACTGAATACTGTTGCTCCTACTAGCTTGTGCGATATATCCTCTATGGTGGGGAGTTTGTAGTGTTCTCTCATTATGACTTTGTTCAAATCATGTGGGTCAATGCATATACGAATTGCACCTGTATTCTTCTTCTCCACCACAACCATAGAACTGACCCATTCCGATGGTTCTGTGACCTTTTTTACTACCCCCAGCTTCTCCATCCTAGTGAGTTCTTGTCTGACTTTATCCACAAGAGTTAAAGGTATTCTTCTTGAGGCGTGAATGACAGGCTGTGCCCCCTCTTTTATACGTATGCGGCTTACACCCGGGAGGCACCCCAGGCCCTTGAATAGATCACAGTACTCACGTTTAATGTCAGCCTCTGTCAGACCTCTGTGCCCACCATCCACAGTCATTATGATCTTCACAAGTCCAATCTCTTTACTTGTTCTGAGACCTAGCATGGCTGGGGCTTGAGTTTCTATCACAAACAATTGTAAAACCTTTTCAGATCCCTTGTATGAACATTTTGCATGACAGCGACCCATTACTTTCAGCTTTTCACCACCATATCCCATTAGTTTTGGTAGGTCTTGAGTCTCTAAGGGGGATTCATTACTGAGGTGTTCCAGGTATATGTGGCTTGGTACACAATTCACTTGTGCTCCTGTATATATTTTAAAAGTAATTGGAGTTTTGCTAGAACATATCTGTAATGTTACAGTTGCTTCATCTGCAGACTGATGTGGTTTTTGTATTGCTGCAAGATATATTGGGGTGCAGTCTGACCCTGCATTGTCATCGTTGTCCTCTATGGTGTATACAGAACGTGTTTTTGGCCTTCCAGTTTGTGAAGACAGATTTCAAACCTTGGCAAAATGTCCTCTTTTCTTGCATCTATTGCATATCTGCCCCCTTGCTGGACAGACATTATTTTTGTGGTGCATGTTTCCACAATATCCACACGCTGCTTGTGTGTTACTTGTCCCAGGGCCATAGGTCCCCCTTACTCCTGTGTGTGTTCTTTCTTGCCCATATCTGCTGCTGTGATTATCTATAGCATTAATCTGGAGCTGTGTTCCTTCCAGTACCTGCATGTCCTTTCTTGACATTTCATATGCTCTGGCAATCCTTATGGCTTTCTCAAGATTTAAGCCTTTATCCTGCAGCAGCTTTTCCTGAACTTCCTTAAACTTGCTGCCCATCAGAATGCGGTCTTTGATCATATCTCCAGCATCATAGAAAGCACAGTCTTTGGCAAGCAAGCGCAGCTGTGTCACCCATTCATCCAGAGACTCACCTCCACATTGCTTCCTCTCATAAAACAGTTTCCTTTGCACTGTGGAGTTTCTCCTTGGGTTGCAGTATGCCTCAAACTTTGCAAACAGTACCTCTGGTTTCTTTTTGTCCTCTGCAGTGATGTCCCCACATGCTTGCCACGCTCTGCACACATCACGTCCTTTTTGTCCCACACAAATCAGAAAGTGAGCTGCTTTCTGCTGGTCAGACCATCTCTCTGCATCTGGCCCTGCAAACACCAGTTCTATCAGCTCTCTCCACTGTAATCAGTTTTCAGACACATTTCCTGATTCCAAATCCAGGGATGGAATGTTCTTTGTGTTGCTGTGTGCTGCCATGACTCTCTGTTACCCCACTTCTGGTACCATGTAAAGATTTAGCATGAAGGATAGGCAGACAGCATGAGCTTGAACATGAACTGGGTCTTTATTCAGTAGCCTCCATCTTAGAACTGACCACAGATCCCCACCCCCAGATCACATGACCAAAACTGTTAACTGTTTCCTAACAAGATAAGGAACTGGGTATAACAATTGAACTTGAAGTATAACAAAGCATACACATCATTACATTGATTCCAGGATCTTTAAGGAAAGCAAAGGAGGATGTGCTTAGACACTTCCTCTCTGCAGCTAGAGCAGTTATCCCACGACACTGGAAGTCAACGACAGTACCTTCCCCGAGGGAATGGGCAATTGGACTTTACTAGAGATTTAGAAGGTCTGTTGGCACGGGAACTGGGAAAAGAAGAACAGTTCCCCTGAACTTGGTCAGTTTGGTCCAAGTTTAGACAGTCAGCTGAGTTTCTAATATGGGTTAGAGGGAACCCTACCATTGTTTAGCTACGTTGGAGTGATTATAATTATTAATGTTTTCGCAATTATTTTTTTTTTTTTCTTCCCTTCCTTTTTTCTGGAGTTTTTTTTTTTTTTTTTTTTTCTTTTTTTCCCCTCTATAGCTTGGATAGGCACCTGATCGGTACTATAGGCTCTTTTTTATTTTCTCTTCCTCTCACCATATATTGGTATGAAGAAGATATGCATAGAAGTTACGTAAGAATATATATTGTATTCTACTAGTAAATGTAGATTGTCTTCAGTCATAAACCGTATTTATCGGCGTATACCGCGCACTTTTTTCCCCTTAAAATAAGGGGAAATCGTGGGTGCGCGATATACGCCGTTACCCGCTTCCCACGCTCAGTTTGAACTGAGCCGCCGACATATACTGAGTGCAGTAAACTCGGGTACATTTGGCCAGGCTCGGCTTCGCTTGTGCTCACGCATAAACGTCACAGAGCATGAGCACGGCAAAGTCGAGCCTGCCCGAATGTACCCGAGTGTACTGCACTCGGTATATGTCGGCGGAGGCGTTCAAACTGAGCGCGAGAAGTGGGGACTCGACTCGAGACATCGCTGGAGAAGCCGGGAGGACACCAAATACAGACGCCGGACCGGACAAGGCTGCTGATGGACGCCGCGCAAGACACCAAAACTGCAAGTACTAAAAGTACTAAATAAATAAATACGGTATATATATGCTGTGCATAGGGTAAAACCCCTGTAATACTTTTATAACATTATAAAATAATATTATTAAAAAAAATAATAATATTAGTCTTCTGGTAAACTTATGAGCCTGTTCATCAAAGCAATCGCTGGAGACAGATGTATAAACCTGTGATTCATATTATAATATGAAATACTTTATTCCAGAATCCACATATCTTTGGGCAGTCCCACCATGTGTGACACCCTCTAAAGCAAAGAGGTGACATAGAAGGATAAATAGTGGCCAGTTTCAAGGGTACCAAATACCATCTAGTAAATATCTTCAAATTAGCCTCTATAAGTGAAACATTAGTAATGCCCTTCATGGATCTATCAAAATTAGAATACTAATCTTTCAAATCCCAATCAACCTGAAGATCCCTCTCCCAAGCTATCATATGAGGTAATTTGTGATCATTATCAGCAAGTGATTTATATATTACAGAAATTCCTCCCCAAAGCCTGGTCACATCTATTTTCATAAGGAGTCATATATCCTGTTACAACCTTATCTAACCAAAGTTTTTGAGTAAAATCATAAATTCGAGAAAAACCTGACATTTCAGGCCCTGTACACACAAGCAAATAGATCAGTTCAAATCGGTCGGACAGACCGATTTGAACAGATCTGTCTGCTGGGATGTATTGGTTTGATCGTGTACACGTGATCAAACCAAAATCCCCGCCGGCAGACAGCTCGCTAACGTGGCGGTGACGTTGACGCCACCACGTCACCGCACCAGGAAGTAAAACACTTCCGTGCATGCGTCAAATCCATTCGACGCATGTGCGAGCAGATATGTCTGCTGGTTAGCGTACATATCGGTCCGACGGGTTCCCAGCCGACAGATTTCAAAGCATGCTTTAAAATCTGTCGGCTGGCCAAATCCGTCTGTTTGCCCGTACACACGATCTAATCTGTCTGCTGAAACGGTCCGTCAGACGGGTTTCAGCAGACAGATTTGATCGTGTGTACGCGGCCTCAGAGGGTGGAAGATCTAGATTATCCTTAAAATATTTTTCGGAAAGGGGACCTGAATGTGAGAAAATCGTCCAATGCGGTACACCCCCTTGTCACGCCACCATTTAAAGGATTCCCCATCTACCCTTGAAGCAAAAGCAGGGTCCTTGAATAAATTGGCTAATGGGTGACAGAGTCGGTGACATAATAGGAGGTCTACTTCTAGGAGTGTCCCACAATAAATTTTCCAACGAATATGTGGGAGTTGCCTGTTCTTCCAAACTGACCCAATCAGGTCGATCCCCTTGGATGTATATATCCGACAGTTGAGCTAATCTAGCAGCCTTGTAATACCAAAGTAGGTTCGGAAGACCAAGACCACCCTGCTCAGGTAGATTAAAAAAACAACGTGAAAAAACACGTGGGTTCTTTTTATTCCAAACAAATTTGGTTATTCTACTCTGAAAAGTTTTCAAATGGTTTCTCTTTATCGGTATTGGGAGTCTATCCAATTTCTTATACTCAATAAATATACATCAGTATGCAATCTACCATCACCATGTTGAAGAGCCTTAAAGTCCCAATCTCCCCGCCTTAGTCTTCCGCACCAGGGATGGAGGCAAACTGTTTGTGACCCACATTTAAAGTCTCAAATTCCCCCCATTTTTCATTTGCCCATGTCGGGCGGCCCAGAAATTCACACCTATAAAAGTTATCATAAATATAATGGGCCAAATTCTCAAAAGAATTACGCCGGTGTATCTACACATACACCGGCGTAATTCGAAAATCCCTCCGGCGTATCATTGTTTTGTATTCTCAAAACAAGATACGCCGGAATTAGGCTAGGATCCGACTTGCGTAAGTCACTTACACCATCGGATCCTAAATGCAATAATACGCGGGCCGCTAGGTGGCGTTTACGCTGATTTCAGCATTGAATATGCAAATGAGCCGATACGCCAATTCCCAAATGTTTTTGCACCGCTTCGCCGTAGTTTACGTCGTTTCCGTAAGCGTAAGGTGACGTTTACGTCGATTTCAGCATCGAATATGCAAATAAGCCGATACGCCAATTCCCAAATGTTTTTGCGCCGCTTCGCCGTAGTTTACGTCGTTTCCGTAAGCGTAAGGTTACCCCTGCTATATGAGGGGTAACCTTACGTCGGGACAGCATCTGGTTTTTCCGTTGTTTACATAACTCGTTGCGAATAGGCCTGTACGATAATTACGTTCACGTCGCAACCAATGTATTTGCGGCGTACTACAGAGCATGCGCACTGGGCTGCGTTTAAGGCCGGTGCATTCGCAGTTCGTTCGGTACGGGGGCGCGCTTAATTTAAATACAAGCCGCCCCCTTTCAATTACACGGCCTTACGCTGGGCCATTTACACTACGCCGCCGCAAATTACGTAGCAAGTGCTTGGAGAATACGGCACTTGCTCCAGTAAGTTGCAGCGGCGTGGTGTAAATGGCTTACACTCCCCTGCCGCAGATTCTACGTGAATCTGGCCCAAAGTATTATAGTCAGTATTAACCCCCCTGCCGGTAAACCCGAGCGCGACTCGGGTTGGATTTTTTAGGTAAATAGCGATATCCACGAGTCGCGCTCGGGGTCAATATGCAGAGCCTGCAGCGCGCGCTGGCTTACCTTGGATCCAGGCGGGGTACTGTACTTACCTTGTCCCTGGATCCAGCGATGCATCCCCGCTGTGTGAGCGAGTGGCGTCCTCCATTCGACTCACACAGTGCCCGCGCGCCGCCGATCTCCGTTCCCTGCAACGCAACGGCGCACGGGGGCGGAGACCGGCGGCAAATTCAAAAATGTAAACAAACACATTACATACAGAATACTGTAATCTTATAGATTACAGTACTGTATGTAAAAAATACACACCCCCCCTGTCCCTAGTGGTCTGCCCAGTGCCCTGCATGTTCTTTTACATAATAAAAACATTTTTTTTCTCCCTGCAAACTGTAGATTGTCCATAGCAACCAAAAGTGTCCCTTTATGTCAAAAGTGATTTTAGAGCAGCTAGAAAACAGCGATAATAAATGATAATCACTTGCAGAATTGAGCAATAGCGATTTGTGGGAAAATTTGTCATAAAAAAATAAAAGTAATGACAGCGACAATTCTGCAACTGAGCAAATTTCAGTGATTTTGATTTGATTACATTAGTGAATAATTTTTATTATAATTACATTATTATTTGTTATAATTATTTATAGTTATTTATTATATTATAATTTTATGATTTTGTGTTTCAAACTTTATCATACCCGGGATGTCTACTAGACTCTGGTTTGGACAAATTTAAGCGAGTTATTCCTAAAAATTGCAGGCCTACAGTATAAAACGCAGAATTTCCATGCAAAATAATTGTACCGCTTTTGGTACGTAATTCCAGACAGAATCATACCGCCAGGGAGGTTAAAGCTCCGCCATCTAATGGTAGAAAATTGAATTCCCCAACATGAAAGAGGGTTAGGGAACGGTAGCAAACCCCAAAGCCGCCTGTGTGTATAAAGTATTCACAGAAGTTGAACAAAATACATGCATGTCAACCTATTGGTTCAAATCCAGAAAACACTACATACATTCAAAGAAATCACTGACAACATGGTTATCTACAGTATTTAATACAAAGGATCAGCGCATTGGTAGGGTAGAGGGCTCTGCATCTGGGGACACGAAAAAATTAATCAGTCTTTTTCTCCCTTCTCTTTTTGCTCTACCGATATGGATGCTATCTAAATCTAGGTAAGCTGCGTTCCTTACACAGGGCGGGAACTTTGCATGCATATTCGCTATTGGCCAGTCATTACTGGATATGACGTTGGCTTACTTCTAGGCAAACTTTTTCTTTGGTTGTGTGCCCTTCTAAGTTTGCACTCTGGGCATGTCTTGATATATATACCTTTTCATTACAATGATATATAAACCTGTGTTTGGTGGATATCAGTATTAATGTGACTTGTAAAAGTGGGGAAAATTGGCTTGCATGCCTTGATTGGCACTACAGTATTTCCAGCATTATTAACATCCAATTGACTACTCTTTTTATATAGTGAATTTGACTCAATGAAAACAAATATATATATATATATATAGATATATATAGATATATATATATCTATATATATATATATAGATATATATATATATATATATGTGCATATTAGTATGCTTACATATGCATATATATTTTCAACCTATTAGCACCCCTTTCTACACCATCCAAGAGGTCAACGTCTTTCTGCTGTTGAGCCTCCAATCCCAAGGTATGTTTTTTGTGTTGTGACACGCATCTTGACGCAGTGTATATGTACGCACAGACAGGCTGCATTCACATATAACCAAACCTACATTTGTTTGATGGGGATGAGAAGGGCGGCAACTCCCTATGGCTGCATTGTGTTTGCATATATTCAACTGTAAGTCTAAAATGCAAAAGTATACATATTTAACCATGGTATATACACATGTACGAGTATTGATTTTCTGTAGTTATATTGTAGAGATTTGATATCTTACCTACTCCTGAGGAAGAAGTGTCTGTAACAGACTCTGAAACGTGGTCGGGTGACGGATATCTTATGCATATAATCATTTTGCACAAGTTGTACTATCAGTTGCTATTGTAATGTATACTCCATGTCATTTGTTTTAATCATGTATTATCAATAATAGGATTTTTTGTACTCACCGTAAAATCCTTTTCTCGGTCGTTCCATGGACAGATGGACACAGCTTCCTTAAATCTTGACAAAGTGGGTTATGTTCCGTCTATTAGGAGCAGACATGTTAGATATTTAGATCTAACATATTTATAGTTAGATCTTTTCGTCCATGGACGAATACAGCTTCCTTAAATCTTGACAAAGTGGGACGTGCCCAAGCAGTGTCAAAAAAACGAGGGGTGGGAACAACAATCAAAAAAGAACTTCACCCCAAACAAACAGAGCTCCTCAACGGAGGAATTGCAACCTCAAGCAGCCGCCTGCAAAACCTTGTGGCCAAGGCAAGCATCCAAAGATGCACTCACATCAACCTTGTAAAATCTGTAAAAAAATGTGAACCGACGACCAGGTCGCCACCTTACACACCTGTGAGACATACTCATGAAGTCAGAAAACCAACCCAGGAGGCACCAATTGCCCTGATCGAAAGCACCGTGACAGGAAAGAAGGGGTCCCGCCCCCTAGGGGTATAGGCCTGGATGACGGTCTGCCTGATCCACTGAGAAAAGGTGGACGACGAGACCGCAGGCCCTTCTGTGGACCAGTCAACGACACAAACAGAGTCTGACCTCTGGAACGGAGCCGTAGCAGACAGGTACACCCTCAGAGCAGGTACCCCATCTAAAAGCATGTAAAGCAGCAGGGTCTGGGACGTGACGGCCGAGGACACAAGGATGGAAGTACAATGTCCTCATTTAGGTGAAAGGCCGCAACTACCTTCGAGAGGAAGGAAGGCTGCGGGCATAGCACTGCTTAATCCTTATGGTGGACCAAGTATGGTGACATGCAAGACAAGGTCGCCAACTCAGAAACCCTTCTGACTGATGTAATGGCAACTAGAAAGGCAAATTTCTGAGAGAGTGTGAAGAGAGAAATCTCCCTGATGTTCTCAAAGAGAGGTTCCTGAAGTACCAAGAGCACCAAATGCATATCCACTGAGGAAGTGGTGGTCTAAACGGACCCTCTGCACAAACGTACTTAGCAGTGAATGAACTGTCAGGGGTCATTGGAGGAAAACAGCCAAGGCAGAAATCTGCCCCTTAATAGGGCTTAGGGCAAGTTTCTGATCCACTCCACGCTGTATAAACAGCAGGATCCGAGAAACCAAATATGCCCTCGGGCGCTAATGCATCACTTCACACATAGCGATGTAGGCTATTCGAATGCGATGATATATCTTCCAGGAAGATGACTTCCAGGTCCTCAACATGATGGAGATTACTGAATGTGACAGACCACGGCCCCTTAGTACCTGGATTTCAATAGCAATGCCGTTAAAGCCAGCGACTGTAAAGCAGAATGAAGTATGGGACCTTGTGACAGAAGGTCCTACAACATAGAAAGACGCCAGGGAGCGTCCGCCCCCAGGCGCAGAAGGTCGTACCTGGGACGCAGGGGCCAGTCTGGGACGATTAGAATCACCGGAATCCCCTCGGCCTCTACTCTGCGGAGCAGACGAGGAAGCAATTTCAGTGGGGAAAAGGCATAAACTAGCCGATACTGACCCCATGGAGCCACCAATGCGTTTGGTCATAAACCTTGACACCTTGCGATTGAGTCGAGAAGCCAAGAGATCCACATCTGGAGTGCCCCATCTCTGGCAAAGAAGTTGAAACACCTCCGGGTGTAGGGACCATTCCTCTTGGTCCAGCATCTGGCAACTTAGATAGTCCGCCTGCCAGTTTTCTATGCCTGGAATGTAAACAGCCGATAGAGCCGGCACGCTCCTTTCGGCCTACCTTAGGATGTGAGCGACCTCCGATGCTGCAGCCGAACTGCTTGTTTCACCTTGATGGGTAACATATGCCACCGCTGTGGCGTTGTCCAGCTGGATCCTGACTGGACACCCTTGTAGCCTCTGTGAACACTTGAAGAGGCACAGCCTGATCGCCTGAAGTTCCAGGATGTTGATTGGCAGGTGGGATTCTACCGGAGTCCAGCGGCCCTGGGCCGGCTGAACCCACCAGACTCCCCTCCAACTGGTTAGGCTGGCGTCTGTCGTGATCACAGTCCAGTGGAAACGAAGGAACGTCTTCCCGGACTGAAGGGCAGGGGATCTCAGCCACTAACTAAGAGAGGCCCTGACTAGGTGACTTACCCAAATCAGAAGATCCAGAGACAATGGAGATTTGTTTCATTTGGACAGAATCCTTCTCTGCAAGACTCAAGTGTGGAATTGGGTATAGGGTACTGCCTCGAAGGAGGCTACCATGAGACCCAGGACTCGCATGCAGAAACGGAGAGATGACCATTTGTGGAACGTCACAACCTTACCACAGTCTAGAACGTCTGTAACTTCTCCAGAGAAAGAAAAACACTCGCCTCCGAGTAGTCCAGAATCCAGGTGCTGAGTCGGTACTAACACCGACCACTGGAGGTTCAGTACCCAACCAAATTCTCTCAGGGCCTGACTGGTTATAGACACGTCCTCCTCTAATTATGAGCTTGAAGCAGCTCGCCTAAGAAGATCATCTAAGTAGCTCACAATAGCAATGCCTTGCTGTTACAGCAAGGCCAGAATCGGGGCTAGCACCATGGTGAAAACTCTTGGTGCCGACGCTAGGCCAAAAGGGACAGCCAGAAAGTGATAGTGGTCCTCCCTGACCGCAAAACTCAGGAACCTCTGATGCCTGATGCAGAAGGGGACTTGCAAGTATGACCCAGATTGCCAGAAAGATCCCTGGATGGAGCGCAGCGACCACCGAGTGAACCGATTCCATCCTAAAATTCCGAACCTTCACAAGGCATTGAGGGCCTTGAGGTCTAGGATTGGACAAAACTCCCTCCTTGTTTGGGACCACAAACAGATTAGAGTAGAAAACCTGAAACCTTTCCTGCATCGGTACAGGTATGATTACCCCGCACTGAAGAAAGAATTGTACAGCCCCCGAAAGGGCATTCCGACGAGCCGGAAGGAGAGGAAGATTTGAGGGAAAGAATGTGTTTGGTGGACAAGAAAGAAACTCGATCTTGTACCCTGAAGTGACCACTGCGCAAACCCACAGGTCGGAGAGCAGGGAGGGCTTGCTTGCACACCCAGGGACGCATCTGTCCCCCAGCTGGACCTCGGTCGGCTGGGGAGGGTCTGCAGCAAACCCTGACTGATGAAAATACCACTTTTATGCGGTAAAGGAGGGCCCGGCTTATGGCACGGCTCCTTACTGTTAGTGGACTGAGGGAGAAGTGTGCTCTTACCCCCAGTGACATACTTAATAATGTCATCCATCAAGGCATCAAAGAGCCTCCCACCATTAAAAAGAAAATCTACCAGAGCTTTTTTTTTTATTTTTTTATTTTTAGAAGCTTTGTCCATGGACCAGCATTTAAGTCAGATCAGGTGGCGTAATATAACCTTAGATACAGAAGCCCTGGAGATTAAAGGGGCCGCTTCCAGAGTGGCATCACAGATGCACAAGGCCCTGAACCAACTGATCAGCCAGTATCATGCATAATGGGGGAGCTGATGCACCTCCACTGCCTGGTGCAACATTTTAGCCCATTCAGTGAGGGTCTGAGACCCCAAAGCCATTATTAGCCGTAATGCTGACCCAGCATGGTGAACATGGAACGGTTCACCGCTTTGGACCTCCTATCAGTAGGGTCCTTAACCACTTCAATACCCAGCCATAGAAAATTGACGGCCTGGGATGGGATTACCCATCCTAAGTGGCCGTCAATTGACGGCCTGGGCATTGCAGGCGAATATCTGGATGATGCCTGCAGCCAGAGGCATCATCCAGATATCCTCTTCTTCAGCCGACGATTCTGCACAATGTAAGAACGATCATAGCGGCGGTTCTTACAGGCCGCGGGAGGGGACATCCCCCCCCTCCCGCCGCCATCCGGTGCTTCTCCGGGCTTACCTGTGCCTTCGAGGGCCCGGAGAACGAATCGTCGGCGGCGGCAGGAAGCATAGAGATGACTGGTGACCAGATGGTCACCAGTCATCTCTATGACCGTCGGAGGACCCGGGCGCGATCTGATGACGTCACGCCCGGGTCCCCGTAAGTAAACAAAGCCGCAATTGCGGCTGTAAGCCCCCATTCATGAGATCGGTGAATTTTTTTTCACCGATCTCATGGTTTCCAGCCTGAAGGAGAGATGTGAGGTCTTATTGACCCCACATCTCTCCATAAAGAGGACCTGTCACACACATTTCCTATTACAAGGGATGTTTACATTCCTTGTAATAGGAATAAAAGTGGAAAAAAAAAAATGAAAAAAAGTGTAAAAATAAATAAAAAATAAGTCAAAAAAATAAATAAATAATAATAATAAAGATAAAAAAAAAATTAAAACGCCCCTGTCCCCGATAGCTCGCGTGCAGAAACGAACGCACACGCAAGTCCCGCCGACATATGTAAACGCCGTTTAAACCACATAAGTGAGGTATCGCCGCGTGCGTTAGAGTGCCAGCAACGAATCTAGCACTAGATCTCCTCTGTAAATCTAAACTGTAACCTGTAAAAAATTAATAAAGCGTTGCCTATGGAGATTTTTAAGTACCGAAGTTTGGCGCCATTCCATGAGTGTGCGCATAATTAAAGCGTGACATGTTGGGTATCTATTTACTCGGTGTAACATAATCTTTCACATAATACAAAAAAATTGGGCTAACTTTACTGTTTTGTTATTTTTTTAATTCATAAAACAATTTTTTTACAAAAAAAAGGCGTTTGAAAAATAATTGCGTAAATACCGTGCAAGATAAAACTTTGGAATGACCGCCATTTTATTCCCTAGGGTGTCTGCTAAAAAAAACATATATAATGTTTGGGGGTACTGTGTCATTTTCTAGCAAAAGAATGATGATTATTACATGTAGGAGAGAAGTGTCAGAATAGGCCCGGTATGGAGGTGGTATAAAAGCCTGGTATTGAAGCGGTTAAAAACAGGGGTCCCCTCTGATGGCATAGTGGTTACCTTGTTCAACCTAGATACCGGGGGGTCAACGACCAGGGGAGAAGCCCATTTTTTTCAAAAAGGCTCTCTTCAAATGAGTAACGGACTGCCATGCACTGAGGGACCACAAAGGACCTCTGCGGCCGTTTCCATTCCTTATCTATGAACTTGCTCAAAGTAAGATACATAAGGAAAAACCTTAACAGAGCGGGTCGGTTTGTGAGACCCAAAAAGGACCGACACCTCAGTGGATGTCCCAGCTGTATCCTCCAGCTTAAGAGTGTCCTTCACTGGGGGCGTGGCCGGATGTGACCGAGGCTAGACGTGTCTTCTTAGAGCTCCGGCTGCCATCCGTTAATTTCATCCTGTTACCTGCGGCCGGATTGATTTCTCAGCTTTGTAACGGGGTAGCCTGGCTGGGGGACGCACAGGGGATCACGGGGATGTCCTCCTCGGCTTCGAAGAAGAAGGATAAGCAGAGATCTCAGCCTCCAAAGGAGCAGCGGCAGCTCCGCTCTCAAGGCAGCATGGCGACTGGCCCCGCCCACGCCATCTTGGTGGCCAGCTCCTATGCTCAGCGCGCCACATCTCGCCCGGGTAAGATGGCGCTGCAACAGGACGCTTCGCTGCCGGCACCTGAGGGGTATCCCCCTTTGTCCCAAGAGATCGAGGTGGACGCAGCTGCGATCACGGGTCCTATCCTGGAAGCCATAGCGGCCTCAAAGACTGAACTAGTGGGTCGTATAGCTTGCCTAGCGTCAGAATGCAATCTCATCCGCCATGACCTGGACAAGATCAGGGGTAGGCTGACCGAAGCTGAGGACCGTATCTCCGGGGTGGAGGATGTCTCCCGCACACATGACTCTCAATTGGCGGAGCTGCATGACATGGTCCGGTCCCTACAACGCAGAGCGGACGACGCCGAGGACAGGCAACGACGCAATAACATCCACGTTGTCAGCCTACCTGAGGGGGCAGAGGGATCGTCCACGGCCACTTTTGCTGAGCGCCTCTTCAAGACCCTGCTGGGCCTGGGAGATCTGCCTCCCACCTATGTTGTTGAAAGGGCCCATAGAGTACCAACTGCGGCTAGACCATCCGGTGCTCCTCCCCGACCGTTCCTGGTCCGGTTTCTGAATTATAGAGACCGTGACATGCTGCTTGCGGAGGCGAGGAAACATAAGGATTTGAGGTATGACAACGCTAGGATCATGCTTTTCCCGGACTTCTCCGCGGAGACGCAGCAACGCCGGCGCTCCTTTACTGATGTGAAGAGGCGACTCAGAGAAAAGGAGCTCAAATACAGCATGCTGTATCCCAGCCGTCTCCGCGTGCAGTTCAAGGGATCTGTGAAATTCTTTGACAACCCGCAAGATGCCTGTGAATGGTTGGATCGGTCATAGTGAGGTCTACTATGCATTCATGTTCACTACCCTGGATGGCTTCGTCGGCGCTCCAGCGGGGTCTGTTTTCCTAGTTTACTCTGCCTACAGTGAAGCCTCTTCATGCGAGTTGGTATGATCCCCCCCTCTTTCTTTTGCAACTACATTTTTGATTCTTATTTTATTTTTTATCTGACTAAGATGGGGGAGGGGAGGAGGAACAATTATTTGGGATCCCTGCCACCTGAGTTCACTGACTTGGACATGTGTGGGCTGAATTTGTCATTGCTAACTGCTGGATGGCCTACGGAGCGTGGCTGTCAGGCCCTCGCCATGCTCATATTACAGCTCGGCCGGAATGTACCCGGATTCGATCAGCCACCGGGGCTCTGTGTTTTTCTTTGTGTTTCGTTTTTTTCTATGTGCACGTCTATGCCGAACTATCGTCACCTATGGCGGAACTCTGACAGGTTTGTTTGTTACGGGGCTCAAGCTGCATACTGAACAGTTTTTGTTTTAGTTTCTGGTATAATGGCAGGGGGGGGGAACCACAACCCACTACTGGCCACCTTGGCCTTCCCGGAGCAGGGGACGAAGGGGGGCTGGAGGCTGTCGCCAGGCTGGTTGGTAGAGGATCAAGTGCTGGAACACCTTAAGCACTCCATGGCTACATATTGGGACAGTATGGGATGCTTTTAAGGCAGTGACCAGAGGGGAGTGTATCTCGGCCATTAAATCTACCAGGAGGGACCATAATCAGGAATGTGAACTCCTGATGGCCAAAGAGCGGGAGAGTGCTAAAACACATGCAGACTCTCCCTCGGAGGCCAACTATGTGTCCCTACTGGAGGCTAGGTGCGCAGTTTTCTTGCATTTCTCGGACCTAGCACACACTGAAGTAAGAAGGAGGGCGGAGACCGTCTTTGCAGAAGGGGACAAAAATGGTAAGCTTCTGGCTAATCTTGCTGCAGATCCAAAAACAACAGTCAGCGTACCTGTGGTGAAGGGGAGGGGGGGCCCTGGTTACTGATCCCGCAGAGGTCCTAGAGGAATTCGCGAGTTATTACTCAGCTCTTTAGCTGGGCTGGACGAGTATAATTCAGCTGGGCTGGACGAGTTATTGAGGGATGTGGCCATGCCCCGTCTGTCGAACGAGGATGCTGAGTCTCTGGATAAGCCCATATCAATTCTCGAGATAGAGGCTGCACTGCAGGCTTTTCCTCCGCAGAAGGCGCCGGGTCCGGATGGTTTCCCGGGGGACTTTTACACGATTTTTAAATCACAATTGGCACCTAGACTGAACAGGCTTTTTAGACATTGCTGGGAGACGGGGGCTCTACCGGAGTCCATGATGGAGGCATACATGTTGATCCTGTTAAAACCAGGCAAGGACCCGATGGAGTGCTTAACCTATAGGCCTATTGCTTTGCTCAACATGGACCTCAAGATCCTCACTAAGGTCTTGGCGTCGAGATTGGCTGGGGTCATTTCGACTCTAGTGGATGTTGACCAGACAGGGTTTATGCCGACAGACACAAACTTGAGAAGGTTATTCACACATCTCCAATTAGATAATGCTGATTGCCCGGCTAGAGTAATTGTTTCCATCGACATCGAAAAAGCCTTCGATTCCGTTGATTGGCAGTACATGCACAGAGTCTTAGAGGAAATGGGGTTTGGCCCCGGCTACCGGAAGTGGATTAGGTTGCTATATGCTAACCCCCGAACGGCTGTTCGGCTAGGTTTTAAGGTCTCTCCATTTTTCCTAATTGGTAGGGGTACAAGGCAGGGGTGCCCACTCTCTCCGTTCCTTTTCGCACTAATGATGGAACCTATTGCTAGGGCACTTAGGAAGTTCGGGGAGGAAGGGGGGGTCCGAATTGGAACAATTGTTGAAAGTGTGGCGCTCTATGCAGATGACCTGCTCCTATTCCTTAAAGATCCGGGGGTGTCGCTTAAGGTAGGCTTACAGATCTTGGATAAGTTTGCCTCCTTTTTCGGGCCTGCGTGTTAATTGGAGTCCTCTATACTACCTCTGGGCCCGAGGTCTCACTGCAGCGGGATGATGCATTACCATTGCTGTGGGTATCCTCTATTACTTATTTGGGGGTTAAAATTACCACTGATATTGTGGATTATATGACCTTAAATCTGCTCCCGCTGGTGGTCACTCTGAAACAACGGGTTCAGGCCTGGAAGATGCTACCCCTTTCATTGCTTGGAAGAGTTAATCTGCCTAAAATGAAGTTTTTACCTGTTCTCCTATACTATTTACGTCATTCCCCAGTGTGGATTCCCAAATCGTTCTTCACAACATTAAATGGTATAATAGGGGCTTTTATTTGGTCACCACAATCGCCCCGAATAGGTGTTAAGGTCCTACAGGAACCTTGGGGTCAGGGGGGGTTGGCACTCCCAGATTGGCAGAAATATTATCTGGCGGGCCAGATGGTGTTCGCTAGATGCTGGTTGCTAGCGGAAGAGGGTGATACAGCCACTATTTTGGAGGCGGCGCTCTTAGGTTCATATGAAAGTCTTTGATTAGCTCTGTATAGGGGCCCTAAATCTACCTTACCGTTAACTACCACCATGAAAGCTACCATCAGGGCATGGGAGGTTGCTACCACCATGGTGTCACCTTCATATGTGGGAGTCTCGCCCTCAGCCCCTCTGTGGTTAAACCCCAATTTGCCGGACTTTTGCTCCCTTCCAGACCCAATGATCTGGGCCTGTAGGGGGGTCAAATTGCTGGAACACATTACCAGGGAGGGGGACCTCATTTCATTTGACCAGCTAAAGGCTATAATTAGGTTATAATTGTTATTTGTAAGTGTGTTGGCCCTGCGTGGCTTCTTTTGGGGTAGGCATGTGGCCTACATTGTATGTATGTATGTATGTGTGTCTGTTTTCAGTGTTAAAAATCAATAAAAAGAATTTTACAAAAAAAAAAGAGAGTCCTTCACTGTGGTGATGAGAGTTACCACAAGTGCTCTGTCCTGCGCTGACCCGGACAAGGAGTCCTCCTCACTGTCTGGACAGTCTTGTCCGTATCCTCTGAGACCTCAGAACCGGGGTCCTGTGCTGCAGTCAGGTCCGAGTCTAAGTCAGAGCATTCCCCAGGAAATGGCGGGGGAGGGGGCACTGGGGGGGACTACAAGGATCTATATTATCTAGCCTGTCACTCAGCCAGCAGTTGATAAAAGATTTCTCAAAAATAAAATCATAAAATTAAAATTTCTTCAGGACCATGAGCCCATAAGGGAGGCAGGTCCTTCTCCTCTACTAGGCAGAAAAACCTGAGCTGCTGGCTGCAGGGTGAGGGGTTATGACAGTTATGAGAGTTCAACTCTGTTAAAGTTACATGTATTTAAATATCTAACATGTCTGCCTAGTACTCTCCTAATAGACGGAACATAACACACTTTGTCAAGATTTAACCACTTAAAGACCGCCGCATGTACATTTACGTCGGCAGAATGGCACGGACAGGCACATCAACGTACCTGTACGTGGCTGCCTTGACGTGGCTCCGATCGGGACCCCCCGGTACATCCGATGGTCCCGGTGGCTGTAGGAGCGATCCGTGCTGAGGGGGCGGCGGTTCGTTTTTGTCCACCGCCTCCCAGCCAAAGCGCGCGCTCCCCTGCAGTGTCATTTCCTCCTCCTGTGTAAACACAGGAGGAGGAAGTGATGTGATCTCTGCTCTCTGCGTTTTTTTCAACCGCCGCTGAGGAGAGATCACATCACATAGTAAGTCTGCACAACACTACACTGACATCAGGACACGCAGGCACATTAACCCCTTGCGATCACCCACCCCCCTCCCCCTGTCACAGTGTCACTGAATGCAGTGATCATATGTACTGATCACTGCAGTTAGTGTCAGTGTGACAGGCAGTGTGACAGTCAGTGTTAGGTCTAGGGTAGCCCCCGTAACCCCCCTAATAAAGTTTTAACCCCTTGATCACCGCCCTAGTTAACCCTTTCACTCCCTATTGCCAGTGTCACTAAGCGATCATTTTTCTGATCGCTGTATTAGTGTCGCTGTTCCCGCTAGGTAGCTATTTTTTTTTTTATTGTGATTTTTTTTTACTAAAGACATGTGGCTTAATAAATTTTGGCCTAAATGTTTGACTAAAATTTAGTTTATTTGATTTTTCTTATAACAAAAAGCAAAAAATATTGATTTTTTTTTCAAAAATGTCGCTCTATTTTTGTATATAGCGCAAAAAATAAAAATCGCAAAGGCGATTAAATACCACCAAAAGAAAGCTCTATTTGTGGGAAGAAAAGGATGCAAATTTTGTTTGGGAGCCACGTCGCACGACCGCGCAATTGTCAGTTAAAGCGACGCAGTGCTGAATCGCAAAAAGGGGCTGGTCCTTTACCTGCATTTTGGTCCGGGTCTTAAGTGGTTAAGCCGCCGTGTCCGTCCATGGGTGAAAAGAGAAAAATATATTTTTTTACTCTACTACGATTGTATACCTATTTAAGTGCCAGTAAAGTCAAAATCTCATAGGGGGATTGTTTTTCTGCAATATATCATTTATTGACAACTTTGCGCAGAAAAATAAAATTAAAATTAAAAGTTGTCCATTTAAAAAAACTTTGGTTAGGGGTACCAGGGAGGACATACAGAAAATGCCTCTCATGCAGCCGGCTCACTGAATCTGCATTGGAAAGTTGGGGCACAGCACCATCTGGAAACAAAAGGGCTGTAAGAATCTATTCCGGGAATTTATGGAAGGATCCAGTTCATCCTGGCACTTTGAATAGCACATAAGCATTCAGAAGAGCCAATTGAAATAGGTATACTTGCCCGTATGCCTTACGGGCAATTAAGTACAACGCCATCAACTGGTCATTGAGGTCCACCTCTCTAATATTAAGGTTGTATTTGTGGACACAGAGGGTTTTCCCCACAACACCAGTCCCCGTTGAAATTTGGACTGTCGTATCTGCGTGAAGGGAGGACAGAATTAAAACATTCCAATTATCCCTCTATTTCACTGCGAGCACAGGCTCTCTCCCCTTGTCTAAGTCTGCATTCTACAAGCCATTATGGGAAGTCCCAGCGATTAGATCACACAGTGTCACATGTGCCAATTCCATGATCAAACAAGTGACTTAAAAGTGTCACGCTTGTGTAATAATTGTCCACGTACAAGTGGTACCCCTTTCTGAATAAGGGTGACACCAAGTCCCAAACAATCTTGCCAGCACTCCCTATGTAGTCTGGGCAGTTCTCGGGCTCCAAGTTACTATGTCTTCCCTCGTAAACCATAAAACTATATGTATAGCCTGTTGCCCTGTCACAGAGCTTTTACAACTTGACCCCATATCTGGCACGCTTGTTGGGGAGATACTATTTGAAAAATAGGATTTTTTATGACAGCTTACCTGTAAAATCCTTTTCTTGAAGTACATCACGGGACACAGAGCGGCAATCCATTACTTTGTGGGTTATAGAGTACCTTTAGGTGTGGACATAATAAGGTGTGGTGTAATTAACTTCACAGGAAGTTCCCTCCCTATATAACTCCTCCCATACTGGGAGCTCCCCAGTTTTTGTAGCAAAGCAATAAGTGTCCCAATATCCCCAAACAAGAGGGGCGGGAGCTCTGTGTCCCGTAATGTACTTCAAGAAAAGGATTTTACAGGTAAGCTGTCATAAAAAATCCTATTTTCTTATCGTACATCACGGGACACAGAGCGGCAATCCATTACTATGTGGGATGTCCGAAAGCAATGCTTACTGAGGGGAGGGAGACACAAACAACGCAGGCCGCCATCAGACGTGAGGATCTATAATGCTGCTTGCCGCATACTGCGCCAAAAAGCTGCATCCCTTTTGCCCTCCTATGTACATCTGACAAGAATCAGTGAACCTAAGCACAGACGCCAAGTTGCGGCCCTGAAAACCTGCGTCATAAAGGCTTGGTAAAGCATTGCGCATAAAGCGCTTACTATCCTGGTACGGAGCACCCCCCCCCCCCCCAAGACACAGGGGGAGTCCCACTCTCTGAACCACAAGCCTGAATAATACCCTGATGAATCAACCTTGAAAATAGTTGATTTTAGGCACTGCCTGTCCCTTCCTGGGGCCTCCTGGTAGCGCAACAACAACATCAGCTTTCCGTATCCGAGCAGCCGCTTCAGATAAGCCTTGACCCTTCTACTCCAAGGAGAGAGAATGTAACCATTTTAATAGCTGAACTTAACACTGCCTGCCCACATCTATGGTCTTCTGGCAGCACAATAAAAACCTTCAGCTTTCTATATCTGAAAATTCAGATAGATATCTTAACTGCTCTCATCTCTACTGAGAGAAAGCAATAACATTTCCTTCCGAAAATAAGGCTTTGAAAAAAGGGGAAGGCAAGAATATCTAGATTTAAATGAACACTAGATCCCTCTAGTAAATAAGGCTCGGTGAGGATTAACATCACCCTACTTGTAAGAGTAAGTAAGTCTGGATTTTTACCAAGAAGTTGCCAACACTGAAACTCTCTTGGGGGCTATCACAACCTTGTTAAAGGCTGAAGGGAAAAATATGGTGCATCGGCCCACGGAGCTGACCCTGTAAGCCGACAAAACCAGAGCCAATCCTCCGAGCACAAGGGCGACTAAACTGGTGGACTTATGTACGTCACCCCTTGTATAATGGCCCAGACCAAAGAGTGTGAAGCAAGGGACCTTTGAAAGCAAGGCCGAGATCGGATCCTTGATGTAATTTAAGGTTAGCTTTGTCTCCTTTCCAAATGCAGGAAGGCAGGAATTTTATCTTTGACAAATTTCCAAGGATGCCACCATCTGTTTCATACCAGGAACATGGGCTTTCCAGATCCTAGGATACCTGGTCCTGGAGGCCAGCTTTCCTGTATAAAAGCCCGATTAATTAATTAATGGTCTGGCTATTTTAGCCCGATCCTGAAGAATGTGGGCTAAAATAGCCAGACCATTAATTCACCTGTTGCAAGACAGGATGTAATACCCCCTTCGAAGTAGGCTTGGACAAGATGTAAGGGACCGTGGGTCCTCAACTACCACCCCTACTGTCCCTGCACAGAAAAGGTCATCAGGGCCATGCCGGAGTAATCAGGCCAGCTTCTGTCCTCCTCTAATGTTGCATAGAAGCCACAAACGCCGCGGCACTGGGGGGAGAGACACAACCAGTGACCACTGGTCCCACCAGATTACTAATACATCTGCCCTGCATGCGGGTGGATTGCTTGTCCTTGATCCCAAGCTGTTCAATTTCTTGTTGAGCCTGGACGCCAATACCTCTTATGTACAGGGTACTACTTCTGTGGCCCTTGGTCAGGAAAATGGTCGGGGTGTAGAGGTCATACTCCCGGAGGCACTTGTTGACGGCTCCAGCGAATCGCCTGTCAATTCTGCATCTCATGAAATGACGAATGTCAATAGGCAAGGCACAAGCTCCTCCTTGGTAAATTAAGTAAATCACTTAATATGGTATAGTCTGATTGAACTCTGACCGAACCAACCAGCCACCTGAATTTCCAGGCCCCTAAGCCAGATGCTCCCTCGGTAGCTCTAGCTGACAGATACGGCTCCCTTGGAGCTTGACTACTTCCCCTGGGCCATGGTCTCTTCCTGACCTGGCAAACCTTTTAGTTAAGAACCACCAAGAGGATTTCCAGCATATCTCTGGGACCAGGTTCTTTGGATAATGCTAGGTCAAGATCCACTCTTTCTAGGCCGACACAATACTGTTTATAACAGCCCTGAATAAAAGTTAGTATAGGGAACTGTCTTGAATGAAGCCAGCATCTTCCCTAGTGCCTTAAGCAGAAGGCCAAAAGTAAGGAACTGTTCCTTGCCGTAACCACATAGACCAGCTTTCTCATAGCGATGGTCTTGTCTGAGGCCAAAAGGACTCTCCTTGTGCAAAACACACCCAGCCTCTTGTCAAATGAAGAATGTATCTTTAGACTGGAATCCTAACCTAGGAGATCCAGATACTTGACCATGCTGGACACTCTTAGGTCCAGCCATGCTGCTGACTGGTCCATCAGCAGGAGTCTGCTTCGGTATGCCATTACTGCTATACCCTGGGCCTACAGACCTGCTAGAGGCGGGCCCTAGCACCCTGACAACCCAGGCACGGAGGCTAACCCAAAAGGGCAAGACCACCAACTGGAGATAGTGCTGTTCCCCTGCGAAACGCAGACAACCTCTGCAGCCCCAAGTAAATAAACACATATGCAACTGGCTCCCCATATGTGTATGTGGCAAGTGTTAAAGCCATATGCCTCAATGGAGGCGTGTGTACATGGCAGCGTGAGTTCATGGAAACATTAAATCACATAAATATGTCTCGCACCCAACATGCATATAGCATATATAGCATGTGTTCTGGAACGAGCATCTTTGCAATAAACGTGTCATGCAACAATGTGCAACATTAAACCCATGCAGACACGTATCTCTATGCAAACACAAGGCATCATGTATTTGCATAACTAAGCCGCCATGTGCAACTTTAAAGTAACCATGCATGCGATTCAGCATCTTCCATGCGATCAACATCTTATGCATTTTAAGCACTACTGTGCAGACCAGAACCCTTGTGAGACCAAGGACTCTTGTGTGACCAGGCACCCCTGTGCGTTACAGCCTTCTTATGCACCCAAGCATCTTAATGCGACTTTAGGCATTTCTGTGAAACAAGCCTCTCTATGTGACCAAGTATCCCTGGGTAATCCAGGACTCTGTTGATCCAACACCCATGTGTGATCCAGCTTCTTTTTGCATTCAAGCATCTTTAAGCGATCCTTTTAGGCCTTGAGTAATCCACTTGGGTGATCAGGTAATCATGTATGATTCAGCATTGTTATGCTCTCAGGCCCCTTTATGCAATTCTAGCCATTTCTGTGGGAACAAGCCTCCTTGCGTGACCAAATATCCTTGGGGAATCAAGGACTTGGGAGATCAGGTAATCCTGTGTGATTCAACATTTTTATGCATACAAGCATCCTTTATGTGATTCAGCATTTTTATGCCTACAAGCAACTTTATGCGACTATAGGTACTTTTGTGGAAACAAGCCTATTTATGTGACAAAACATCCTTGGGTAATCCAGGACGCTGATGATCAGGTAATCATGTGTGATCCAGCATCTTTTTTGCATACAAGCAACTTTAATGCGATTTTAGGCATTTCTGTGGAAGCAAACCTCTTTTGTGTAACCAAACATCCTTGGGGAAACAAGGACTTGGGTGATCAGGTAATCATGTGTGATTCAGCATTTTTATGCCTACAAACGTCTTTATGCGATTCAGCATTTTTATGCATATTAGCATCTTTTATGCGACCTTAGGCATTTTTGTGGAGACAAGCCCTTCTGTGTGACCAAATATCCTTGGGTAATCCAGGATTTGGGTGATCAGGTAACCACGTGTGATACAGTATTTTTATACATACAAACATGCAGCACCATACAGACAGAAACATGTATGCTTATGCGATCCACAACAGAATCTACTCTGTTACTTGTTTTTATCCCACATGCATTCCATTATGCAACCTGCGGACTGGTAAAGAGGAAATCATCCTCTGCAGATGTGCGTTTCCTCAATTAAGAGACGTTAGCAATGTGAGCCCGCAATTGTGCATCCCTCCGATGCATTTGGTTAGCCTGAAGCCGACACCAGGCTAAGGACCATATGAAGGTCTTACTAGCCACCTAGGAAAACCACTATTTACACTCCAAGGAGAAGATAGAGGCTTAGGCCGACTAGACCGAGGGAAGATATATGCAGCATGAATCTCTGAAAATACTGCAAGTGCAATCAGAACCTGTAGGTCTTTTGATAGCTTCTCCTTGCTAGGCTGCAGCTCCTGGCTCCTGTCCTCTGACAGTGAAGCTTTATCCCCAGGCTTATAATCCCTTTATCTCAGGATTAAAGCAGGAAAAAGGGGCACACCCTTTTTTTTTTTTTTGCGAGAATGCCTCGAACCTAGCAGTTAACCTCTTGCAGAACAACAAATGTGATGCAAAAAACAAACACATGCAGAGTGGCTGCAACGTTGGGGGGATGCTGTATTGCCTGACATGTCTGCTGCCTCAATCTATGAGCTGTTTAAGTCTCTACAGAGGAGAATAAGGGTCCACCAGGTTCAGGTGGCGATCCGTCCTTATATTCCTACCCCTGACCTTATTCAATGGGGAGACCAAGTCCTAAGCTAAAAGCAGAGGCACTTAACCCAAGTGCATCAACAGCTGAACCTAGTCTGACAACAATGCCTGCTAATCTGCACAGCTAGATGCGAGTAGGCGTCTTAGATTAATCTGTATCCAACTCACACAAGGTGCTTACGCTTGTGTCCCCCTAGCTTTACAGAGCTCTGACGTCCGGGCCCTTTGAAGAGCCTTCTCTGCGACTGCACTGAAATGGTAGAGCCTGAAGCGGTGGAAGTGGGACACACAATAGATCAGCTAACACTTAAACAGGAGTTCCACCCTAAATTTTAACTTTTTTTTAATCCCCTCCCCTCCCCCTTACATGCCACATTTGGCATGTAATTTTTTTTGGGGGGGGGAGTGGGGGCTTCAGTAGGAGTGGGACTTCCTGTCCCACTTCCTGCTTCCGCCGAGGGACTGGTTAGGCGATTAAGCCTTAATCACCTACACCAGCCCCTCCCTGTAGGCTATCACATGGGACCCTGACAGGTCCCATGCGATCGCCTCTCCAATCAGCGGCGAGCCGCGCGTGCATGCGCAGTGGGTGCCCGGCCGTGAAGCCGAAGGCTGTCACGGCTGGGTGCCCACAGTCAAGATGGAGACGCCGGCTGGGGAGGGGGGGAGAGGAGCGGAGCCCCGGTCGGCGCGTCGCTGGAACGCAGGAGCAGGTAAGTGAGTGTTTATTGAAAGCCATCAGCTACACTTTTTGTAGCTGCTGACTTTTAATAAACACAATTTTGGGCTGGAACACCCCTTTAAGCTTCCGTTTTTGGAAAGCGTGGTAAGCAAAAACATCAGGCATATCTTCTACTGCCCATAGTAGTGGAACACAGATAAGACTTGCAGCTACTCACGGAAGACAATCCTTTGTATAGGATTAGGGCTTTTTTTTTTTTTTATGTACCGGCCCCTTCAAGGGGATATATAGATGGGTACTGCAGCCATCCTGTCTAACAGACATGGTGGGCCAGGCTGCATGCCGGCTAGGGGAGGTATATGGGCATCCTGCCTCAGAAGACATAGTGGTTTACATTGCCCATGCATAGAAACATAATATAGGTGAGACCCATAGTCCCCCACGGAGGGCCTACTGTCGAACCAAGTCCCGTAGGCCCTCCTCTTACCTTCTCCACGCTGCAGGGTATTGCAAAGCAAGAGGCCCAGTCTTCCCCCTTCACCGTGGGTATTGTCTTAGACCTTCAGGGACCGGGGTCCATGGCAGGAACACCAACTCCCCTGGACCTATATAGCATCCTGGCAGCAGAAAAACATTTGGTCCTTGGAAGGCACAAAGTTCTGGAACCCAGGATCCACCCCCTTCGCAGAGAGGCATTATAGGCTAAACCTCGTTTCTTCGTACCGAGGCCCGGGTACCGTCCACTTTGGCTATGAAGCACCTTGGACGGATCCGGATTTATGGAGGTTTTACATCCAGCATGGATCCCTCCAGTGGAGCTCCTAAGAGCACATGTTCATTCGTGACCAACACCTTAGACACTGATGAAAAAACTGAGGAGCTCCCAGTATGGGAGGGGTTATATAGGGAGGGAACTTCCTGTGTAGTTAATTACACCAGTGTCCACAACTAAAGGTACTCTATAACCCACATAGTAATGGATTGCCGCTGACAGAAAATGTAATCAGGGACTCATCAACGCAGACAACTTGATCGGAAATAAACAAGGCTGCAAACTGTTGGTTGAAGTGGTTTACGAGGGGCTTAATTTTGTGGAGCCGATCGTATCCAGGGTCACCCCAAGGATGACAAAGTTCACTGTCATTTAAATGAATGAACCGCAAAATATGCTCATATCTAGCTCTGGTCATGAGTTATTTCTGTTGTACTATCCATACAACAGAATAGTGGTTGTGTCTCACTGTATTGTACTTTATGTTTATCCCTAATTACATCCTGTATATTTTGCTGCACCACCGACTTTTATCTTCCATTTGTTATTTAATAAACTATACTATTCTACTTAAATTACGTCTTTGACTCCCAGAGTATCATTGCCCTCCAAAGTCTCAAATAGAGAAACACTCCCTCCCTTTGTAAATTTGGTCATGGAAGCAGAGAAGACTGGCATATGGTAAAGAGGGTCAGTGGACCAATATGATCGCAACTAACTTTTTTTTAGTTATGCCCATAAGAAAGGATAGGCCCAGGAAGGTCTTAAATACGGAAACGGAATACGGATCTTCTGTTAAACACAGTGAATAAAGATTATTGAGGTAAAATCAACGGTTTCCACCTGAATTCCGGGTTAGCCAGAGAATGGGGAAAGTATGGGTGCTGCAGAAGTGGTGGGCTCCCAATCAGGAGAAGTGGTGGGCTCCCAATCAGGGTTGGCATATTCTACAGGAAGGGGACTATGGGCTCGACAGGCCTGTCTTTGTCTTTTTGGAGGCTGTGGGCCACTACTTGTGCTAGCCACCACACTAGCTTGAACTGCACTTATGGGACTCACCATGTCACCACGTGATACTGCAGTGCTGGATGTATGGCGAGATTGTACTAGGCCACTAGAACGAGCAGCACTAATACTGGCTCTCTGCTCCATACGAGAGCCCTGCGGTTCTTGCACCTCAACAACAGAATAACGGGGTCTCCGAGAGTAGCTCTGTCAATGGATGCTAAAAAAGCATTTGACAGAGTGAGCTGGAGGTTTATGATGGAGGTATTGAAGAGAATAGGTTTGGGGGAGAGGACGAGAGGCTTGGTATTTGCCTTAAATGCGAGCCCTAGGGCTAGAGTTAAGGTGAATGGCACCCTTTTAGATCACTTTAAAATATATAATGGTACCAGGCTGGGGTGTCCCCTCTCCTCATTACTATTCGCTTTGATCTTGGAGCCTTTCCTCTGTAAAGTTAGGGAAAACAAGGAAATAGTCAGGGTATTTCCAATGGAATTTCTCCACATGTACTGTCCACCTCAAGCGGAGGCGGACAGTACATGTGGAGAAATTCCATTGGAATACTTTGTGAGTTCATCAGCCACTGCCGATTCGAGTGTGGATTCCTTGGATTTATACCCATAAAGGGAAGGTGTCTATTACCCTCTATAATTTAAGGGTACACAGAGTCAGGTGAGAGGCAATTTTTACCACTGGTGGAGGTTCCTCATCACTAACGTTATCACCTGCATGATATATTTGATTATCACCTGTGAAGAACACACAGATGTTTTCCAGAGATTGTGATATATGTACGATTAGCAGTGTCAACATCTCTGCAATATACATATCCTTTTATATGGAATGCAGACTCTCTATATTACTTAGGATTACATATTACACTGAACAGAAAATTATTATACAAACTTAATTACGGCTCCTTGGTAAGGATAATGACGGATTTGCAGAAATGGAGAAGTCACTCCTTAACATGGTTTGCTAGAGTTAATACATTAAAAATGAACATAATACCTAGAATAATATATGCCTTGTAAAATATCCCTATCCCAATTTTACAGATTTTTTTCAGACAGATATGTAAAGCTTTTGTATACTTTGTATGGAAGGATAAAAGCCCTAGAATAGCATATGATATACTATGTAGAAGCAAAGGAGAAGGAGGAATCAGGCTTCCAGACATGGCTCTGTATTACAGAGTGATGTCTTTAGTTCTCATCAAGAGGTCTCTCAAGGTGGACATCCCCAATAACACAGTGACGGTCCCCACTCCCTTTTCCTTTTTTTTTTTCTTTCTTCTGTTTCACTATCCTCTGACACACACATGGATAAACACTTGAACATCAAATAACACATTTATAATAGATACATGTTGGCACGTAAGCTAGGAAGGGAATGTAGCTCCTTTATTTGGGAAAGAGGACCCTTCCCGTACGTTAACTAAATCTTTATCCTCAACCACCCCCTATATGAATTACACATGGATAAACACATACAAAATTAAATAATACATTCATAATAGACATAGCACAAACATTTGGGAAGAAATGTTGGCTCTTTTTTGTTTTTGTATGGGTGGGAGTGATTTGTCTGATTTTATATATTGCATAGAAGTTAACCTATATAAATAGGAAAAGGACCTAAGACAGAGGAGTAGGCATGAGCTTCGTGTTCGAGTCAAACTCATGTTCAAATCGAACATCCTATTTTCGACCGTTCGTCAAAATAAGACCGTTATGGGCCGTTCACGCCAAATTCGAGTGGCGTGTCATGGCCCATAATTCACTGTGGCATCGCAGTGCATTGCTGGCTGATGATTGGCCAAGCATGCACTATGACCCGCATGCTTTGGCCAATCACAGTGCTGAAAAAACGGAGAGCCATCATTGGCCAAAGCCTCCGTGGCTGCCTTGTGTAGTGTGTTGGGGTGGTTAAAACAGAGAGAGAGAGAGAGAGAGAAAGAGAGATTTATTTTGAGGTAGATAGAGCAGGCAGGCAGGCAAGTCAGTTACAGTTACAGTGTGTAGAGGATATATATGCATCCCAGGTGTTCTATATATATATATGCATACACTGTATTGAGTTTAGCTAGATCCGCTCTTCCTAATATACTGACAGGCAGGCAGATGATTGTGCTAGCTGCAGTATTTTCACTTGGTGAAACTGTATCCTCTGCAAAGTGTGCACCTAAAACTACGTCAATACAATTGCTGGTGTTCTCATATTAATACCAGCAAGTGTATCCTCTGCACAGTGTGCACCTAAAACTATGTTAATACAATTGCTGGTGTTCTCATATTAATACCAGCAAGTATTTTCACTTGGTGTACTGTGTCCTCTGCACAATGTGCACCTAAAGCTACGTGAATACAATTACTGTTGTTCTCATATTAATATCACAGGCAGTGGTTGATCAGCAAGCATTCTCACGTGGTGTACTGTGTCCTCTGCACAGTGTGCACCTAAAGCTACGTGAATACATTTGCTGGTGTTCTCATATTTATACCACAGGCAGGGGTCTGCAAGTATTTTCACTTGGTGTACTGTGTCCTCTGCACAGTGTGCACCTAAAGCTACGTCAATACATTTGCTGGTGTTCTCATATTAATACCACAGGCAGTGACTGATCAGCAAGTATCTTCACTTGGTGTACTGTGTCCTCTGCACAGTGTGCACCTAAAGCTACGTGAATACATTTGCTGGTGTTCTCATATTAATACCACAGGCAGGGATCTGCAAGTATTTTCACTTGGTGTCCTGTGTCCTCTGCATAAGTGTGCTCCTAAAGCTACGTCAATACATTTGCTGGTGTTCTCATATTAATACCACAGACAGTGACTGATCAGACAGTATTTTCACTTGGTGTACCGTGTCCACTGCACAGTGCACCTAAAGCTACATGAATACAATTGCTGGTGTTCTCCGATTAATACCACAGGCAGTGATCAGCAAGTATTGTCAGTATTTGTGCAGCTACATCTCCCTGCAGGCCATTAGTATGTCTGGAAGGACAACAAGGAGAGGCAGAGAGTCACGAGCCGATAAAAGAGGGCAAGCAGGCTCTGCGTGTAGAGGCAATTGTGCTGCGGTTCGTTGACACGGTGCATCCTCATCAGCACGTGGCCGTGGGACACGTGCGTCCTTTATTTCGGCAGCTACAGTAGGTGCCTCCGATTTTGTATATCCAGCGCGATTGGATCACGCTGGATATAGCCGCTGGAGGCTGTGCTTCTCGCGCTCACTGTCCCCACGAGATGCCGCGCATCCATAGGAATCCATTGGGGGCGGCGAGCGGGAGGAGCGACATAGCTCAGGGCGGTGGCTCCCGCGACGGAGATAGTGGGTGTTCAATCTCGCCGCTAGCAGAGGCGAGATTGACACAAAATCGGCGGCACCTACTGTAGCTGCGTTAAGCCACAACATGCCGAACACTTGGTAGAGTGGATGACCAAGCCGTCCTCATCCTCCTAATCCTCTCTCACCCAGGCTTAGGGTACTTTGTCTGGCAAAGCAACTACCAACGCTGCTTTTTCCCTCTGCTCAATGGCATAAGTCACTCCTTCCCTAGCCCTACCATGTCCTCCTGAGGAGTCCCCGGAACTGTTTGACCACAGTGTTGGGTACTGTCACAAACTACAGTGAACGAGAGTGAACCACAACTGCGGTTAGGAAAAGTCTTCAATGCACCTCTCTATGCCATGTGAAATTTCAGTACTGGACCAATCAGAGAAAAAGAGTTTGGGGGTTCACTACATCATCTCTCTCACATATAGGAATGCGTTGAGCTACTAAGGGTGGAGGAATTACAACATGCCTCTTACCACTAGCCATAGGCGTGTACAGCCTATCGCATTGGCGTGTGCAGCCTATCGCATTAGGGTGTGCACAACAAAGCTCAAACACGTGTGTGTGTATATATATATATATATATATATATATATATATATATATATACACATACATACATACATACATACATACATACACACACACACGCACTCTTATTAATAAATGTGAACAAACATTTCAAAATGTATAATTTTTTTTAATACTTATCAATGTTTAAAAAAAAAAAAAACACTTAATATTTTGAACTTATTAAAAACATTTAATTGTTTTCACCAGTGGTTGAGGGGCAGTAAAACTATGTGGTTGAACCATTCATTTATCACCCCTCAACCACTACCACCTTTTAGCTGTAGAGGCAGCAGCTGGGCATGTTCACATGCTGCAGCTGCAATTATATCCCTTTTTGCTTTCAGCAGGTGTCGCACCCACTGACTGTGACTCATTTAAATGAATAACGGCACTCTGCAAGCGCCCTACAACTGTGTGCAGTGTGGAGTTCAAGTGGTGTGGAGACGATACAACGTCTCCTCACCACCTCTAAAATGCTCTATGAAGAGTGATCTGTTTTGTGGATCTCTCTTCAGAAATCAAAGCATTTGTGAATGTGCCCCTACATATGCCACAGTGACCCCCCTCACATCTGAGTACTCCTTTACTTCAAAGCAATGACGGCTGGTGCTCAAAATATTTGGGGGGGTGCAAACAAACTGGAAAAAAAAACAAATTGCAGCCACTGTGCCCATCAAACGCAGCCACTGTGCCCAAACACAGCCACTGTGCCCAAACACAGCCTTTGTGCCCATCAAATGCAGCCACTGTGCCAATCGCAGCAACTGTGCCCATCAAACACAGTCACTGTGCCCATCAAATGCAGCCACTGTGCCCATGAAACACAGCTACTGTGCCCATCAAACGCTGCCACTGTGCCTATCAAATGCTGCCAGTGTGCATCCTCCGCCCGCCTGGCACTTACCTTGTCTGCAGCGGGTAACGGCGGCGGTGTACTTCTCCATGTTGCTCGATGTCTTCGCCTGTCCTCTGCTATGATTGGATGCCTGATAGGCGTCCAATCACAGTGCCTGTTGTTTCAGCCAATCAGGTAACAGGTAACAGACCTGAGCACCTGATTGGCTGAGAGGCGGTTCAGTGTTAGGAAAGCGAATATTCATTTGCTTTCCTAACACAACGCTGTGTTAACAGCGATCACCCAGCATGGCGCCCACTGTTCACCTTTTTGGACGCTTCCAAACAATACCTACCCCTGTAATTGAGGCTCTCGGTGGCCGACAAGGGGCCAGACACCTGAATAAGGGGTGTCAGTTGTGACCATAGATGGATTCATGCAATGCATGAATCTATGATGATAGAGCGGTGGCAGGAGAGGAGGGCTGCACCCCTTATGGACGCACTACCACTGCTTCAGAGTCCACAGCATTACCCCTTACACCAGAGTAAATAGTGTTACATCTTATATCACAGTTTTTCCCATTAATTAGGGTTCCCAGAGAGCCTCCCTTACACCAGAATCCCCAGAGTTTCCCTTTAAAACAGTGTGCCAGACAATAAGTATTTCTAGAAGGGGTCAGGTCAGCCATAGCAGTCCATGGGACTACAAATCCCAGCATAGCAGGCTGGACTCTAATTTCAGCAGCTCTCCGTGTCCCACACACAGTGTGACTGCGAATGACTGCACTACACCCCCCTCTCTCACTGCCTGCTGCAGTGCTGTGCGCACACACACACTTTTGCTAGAGTCTGTGCCCCCCAACTCCCCCCTTACCAGTGACATTTCCTCAATCCCAAATCCCAGGTATCCTCCTCACCTCAGGTTCTTACATTGTCGGCACTGCAGGGTGGAAGCTGAGAGGCGGGGCACTCGGAGGCGAAGCAGGGAGGAAAAAAAGTTACCTCCTCCTCTCTCTGCCTGGGACGTTTCTGGTAATGCTTTTCTCGGATAAAGGGCAGTGGTGGGCTGCGGAAGCCCCGCAGTGGCAGCGCGCAGGTCTCATTTAAAAACAGTGGGGTTAATCTGGCAGCCCCGATGCTACCTCTATAGTTGTAGCTACTGCGTCCCTGACAGCAGGCGGTGGAGTGATATTCAACTGTCAGGGATGCAGTAGCCGGAACTATAGAATTAGCATCGGAAAATGTGGCTTCTTGCCTGCTCACTCCGCAGTCAGTGGCTGCAGACAGTGTGCACTCACATGAGTTATACAGCCAAATTAAAAACAGTTCCCCTTGCATAGTCACAGTGTTCCCATTGTCCATCAGCAGAGGAGAATGGAATGGAGATCCTGCCAGCAAAAAAGCCCTGGGGTGTGCCTGGGCATTAGGGTGTGCCCAGGCACACCCGTCACACCCCGTGCGCATGCCTATGCCCCTAGCGTTGAAAGGTTACAATAAACGCGAATGAGCACAACTACATTAATGATTTTAATGCAGTACTCTTTGTATAGTGATTATCAGTACGGGACCCCAGGCGTCACTCTAATTACAGAAATAAAAGTTTGGGGGTTCTCTACATCATATCGCTCACATAGGGGAATGCATTGAGCTACTAATGGAGAGGGTATAACATATCTCCAACCCTTAGCCTAAAAGGTTAAGTGAACATGTTCAATATTTTAGGCCGCTGGCCCATATACTTTTACCAACAAATGTCAAGCACGTAGCATATGAGAATACTGTATGCAATTAGCATATACTTGAGAGAGGCAACTATACCTCAGATAGTTTCAGAGTGTATGTCCCCTTAAGATATTGCAGCGCTGTCAGCTCAAATTCCACTAAGTATCGCAAGCAGTACAGTAGTATAAGTGGAAGAAAATTCAAATAGTACTTAGCAAATGCAATATATGAACCGGGTAATTCTAAAGTAGTAAATGCAACGTAGTAATAGTACTTATCCGTTTGCAGAGGATGAAAGTACTTCAATGAGTAAGGTAGTGTGGCAGCAATGGTTTTCCGTCCTTAAGGAACTTCTGCTTAAAGATCTCTTATGGTGTCCTTAGCAACAAGAATATGCTTGGCAGCGTGAAAGCAGAGAATGTGTGACTCGGAGGTAGTATGGTTCCGGGTGATGCTGCTGTTCAGTTGAGGGGATCTTGCCAGTAGAATGTCTGTAGCATGGTCCGGCTACGGCCGACAATAGAACGCTGTTTGAATGGGGCTGGATGCATTTATAGGCAGCAGACAGGTGAATGGGGAAACAGCGGTGATCATGCGGCGCAATTCCGCGTTGAATGCTGGAACGCAGACGGCGCGGGCCAATGACGTCAATGTGCGGTCACCGTATGCATTCCATCGTGGAACGCAATATGGCGTCAAGCGCGGTTTACAGGTCATGCTGCAGGAGGATGTGCAGCGTTTTGAAGGCTCCAATGATGGTACACAGCTAGAGGAAGGCAGTAACGTGAGCCCAGAGAGAGGGGGTGCCCAAGAAGTACAGTAATCTGGCAGTCATGTTCCCCCAGCTGCAGCATACTGCCAGGTTTTCTACAGTGATGAGGAGGGAGGGGATGATGAGGTCACCGACTACACGTGGGTGTCTGATAGGAGAGAGGAGTAGGAGGCGGCTCATCTCCAACGAGGCAGGATGCCTTCCAGGGGCCAGCTTAAGGGCAGCACACTCACTGCATCACAACACAGAGCTCCGCACATGCAGGGCGCTGCTGTGTCTACGTGTTATTCAAAAAGTTCTTTGGTGTAGGCCTTTTTTTTGTTTATAATTCCTTTATTGACCAAAGAAAGTTACATGTAACAGCAAAGAAACCAAAATTTACAGTATGTCTATTAAATAACATTTAGGCTCTTAAAAGTCATAAACCAACAGGCCCAGCGTTGCACAGAATACGCGGACTTAGTAACAACAAATATAGGGATATTGCTCAGTGCATCACACTGGAACAACTTGAAAATTCCTACACATGGTCGAGGCAGTTAGACTTAAAAGACAAAGAATAGAGAGACATACCAATCATAAAACAAATGATAGCAGGGAGTAACTTGGTTTGGGATTTTCCAGTTAAACTTAGAGGGAAGTAAAACCTCCCTTGGGCCTAGTGCGTCTGGGGATGGGGCAATGCAAGAACAAAAGATGCCTAAAGATACACACCGTATCTGTAAGGTAATTCCCACCCCTGAATCTCAAAAAGGGGGAAGGTGAGGGGGGGGGTGAGGGTGAGGGAAAACGGGGGACGGAGAGAACGTCCCAAAACAGAGAAGCATTGAATAAAGAAAAAAGGAAGGAGAGAGAGAGAGGAGAGAGCAGAAAGTGCCTCTCGCCCAGAGGGTGAGGCTGAATCCGGGGGGCTCAGCTCGATTGAGCCACCTCTTGTAAATAAGAATCAGTGTATATAAAGTGATTCCAGGGTCGCTAGGTCTTGCGAAAGGTCTCCTCTTGGTTATGTAGGGTAGCGGTGAGATCCTCCATGTCCCTCAATTCATTCACCTTGGAAAACCACAGAAATTTGGATGGGGTGTCCTCCGATCTCCAACAAAGGGGAATGCATGACTTGGCCGCCTTTAGCAACTGGATCGTGAGAGACGCCTTATATTTCTTGAGCGATCTACTTGAAAGGTGCAACATGCAGGCCGCTGGGTCCCCCTCTAGGTCAGCAGCTGTCAGATGCTTGACTGTGCAAATCAAAAAAGGAAACCAAAAGGAAAACAAGCTTGGGACAGTCCCAGATGATGTGCAGCATCGTTCCTTCAGCATTTCCACACCGCCAGCAAACACTGGTGACATGTGGGAGGAAACGATGCAAGGTGGTGGGCACCCTGTACCAACGGGTTAGGATGTTGAAACATGTCTCCTGTATCCTTGTGGCGATGGAAGACTTATGGGAAAAGTAAATTATCTTCTCCCTCTGTGCGTCCATGAACTGGGTGCCCAGGTCGGACTCCCACTTGGTTAAGAAGGGAGGAATGTATCCCTCCGCCGTTCTAGTTAAAGAGGCATAAATAATTGAGAGACCATGCCGGACCGGTTTCCCCCGGCAGCACAGGCGCTCCAATTCCGTAAGCGGATGAGAGGTGCCAAGGGTCCGTAGACACTTGCGCAGAAAGTTGCGAAGCTGGAAGCCACTCCAAAAGTCCGATGGAGGGTCCGTGGCAGACACCCCAGTAAAGGTGGAGAGTCGGCCATTGGGGTCCACAAAGTCACAGAGACAAAGCCTGCGACTCGTGGCCAACCGCTGGAACTATGGGGCTCCGAAGGCCGGGCTGAAACTCCGGGGTTACCCAGAACCGGGACCATGGGAGATGGCAGCGGTGACACCAAAGTGTGTCTAAATGTGTCCCTGGCTACCAGAAGAGTGCTACCCAGTGTGGGGTGATCAGAGTAAGCCTTCGGGAGTGGCGACGTGATCCAGGGCCAGCTTTTAGCTGTACCGTCAGAGTCCTCCATCTCCATGACCACCCAATGCTTCGCCTCTGCATGCCAGTGCCAGTCCACCAACCTGATGAGGTGAGGCTCGGTAATAGGCTTTCACATCTGGGAGACCGACCCCTCCCCTATGTTTTGTAAGATTGAGAAGTTGTAACCGGATGCGAGATTTGCGATAGGACCAGACGAAATCTTTGAACATCCGCTTGAAGAACACTGGGGGCAGGCGAATAGGAAGTGCTTGCAACAAGTATAAAACCTTGGGCAGCAGCGTCATCTTCAGAGCATTGAACCGGCCGAACCACGTCAACGTGAGTGAGTGCCAGTGGAGAAGGTCTGCTTTAAGACAGGTAAGCAGGGGTGCGAAGTTAGCAGAGTAGAGGGGTTGGGGGTGATATTGACTCCCAAGTAGCGAATCAAATCTGTTGCCCAGCGAAGGAGAAAGCTGGGCGAAGTGATTTAATCAAATCACTACCCCCCGTAATGTACAAGGCGGATGACTTGGACACATTAATTTGAAAAAAGGAGAGGGCACCATAATCCCACAGAGACTGGAGAAGAATCGGAAGGGAGGCTAATGGATCTGTTAAAAAGAAGATCAAGTCATCCGCGAAAGCGGCCACCTTATGCATCCCAGAGGCTTTCTGAAAGCCGGTGATAGTAGGGTCTGCCCTGATCGTATACAGGAAGGGCTCTAGGGTAAGTATGAAAATTAAAGGGGACAGGGGGCATCCCTGCCGTGTGCCGTTATGGATGCCAAAGAAATCAGACCTTGTCTCGTTGACCTTGATGGCGGCCGTAGGGTTGGAATACAGGGACAGTATCCAACTCAGCATGGAGGAACGTAAGCCCACGTGCTCAAGGGTGGCATGAAAGACCAATTCACCCGGTCAAAGGCCTTCTCCGCTTCCGTAGACAGCAGGAGAAGGGGTTGTTTTGAGGCCCTAGCAGCATGGATCAAATTCACCACCCGTATGGTATTTTCTCGTGGCCCACGGAGGGGTACAAAGCCTGCTTGATCCCTGTGGATAAGACCCGGGATATGAGGGAGTAACCTATTCTATCCAGAATCTTTGCAAACAATTCCAGATTCGTATTCAAGAGAGCGGTAATTCCTGCATCGCAGCGGATCCTTCCCTTCCTTCGGAAGAAGAGAGATGTAAGCCCGCAATGTATCAATCGGGAAGACTTCCTTTCCGTGATTGAGTTAAGCGCCGAAACCAACGGCTGAGATAGGGTCTCAAAAGAAACGTTATAGTAGCTCAGGGTGAGGCCGTCCGGACCGGGGGCCTTTTTGGGCTTGGATTCAGCCAAGGCCACCCCCAGTTCTGCAACCGTGATAGGCTCTTCCAATTCCTCCCGGACTGCAGGAGGCAGAGAAGGCATACCCGAGGAGGCAAGGTAAGATTGGGGGGTGACGCCACCAGCAGAAGGGGGAGCAGAGGTGGGGGAGCAATTGAGGTTATAAAGACCATCATAAAAAGAATGTAAATCCACCACCATGTCAGAGGAGGTATGCAGCTTCCGTCCGGAAGAACCCACATTGTGGGAGATGTAAGTTTTGGTGCATGGGCCCCTCAGTGCCCTGGCCAACAACGTGCCCGGTTTATTGGAGTATTCAAACATCGTACGATGAGCCCATGCCAATTTTTGCTTTGTTTTGTGAAATAAAAGTACACAGAGTTCCTCACGGACTCTGAGAAGATCCTGGTATGTGGAACAAGCAAGACTGGCCTTATGAGAGCACTCCAGACTGCGTAGTCGGGCAAATAGTTCCTCTGTACGGCGAGACCTCTCACTTAAGAAGCGCTCCTATTTTAATCAGCGCACCCCGGACAACTGACTTGTGAGCCTCCCATGCCACCAAGGGGTTAGGGACCGAGGCCGCATTGATGGCAAAGTAATCACGCAAGGTAGTCAAACGCTCCGCACAGGTCTCCTCCGATTGGAGGAGGGACTCATTAAACCTCCAAGAAGGCGGGGTCCGGGTCACCGGTCCCAATTGGAGGGACATATGAATCGGAGCGTGGTCCGAAAAGGAGAGAACATCAATACTATTGGAGATTACTCTGGAAAGGTCTTTGTGCGGAACCAAGAGATCGTTTAGCCGCGAGTAGGTCTGATGCACCGGGGAGAAGAAAGAATAATCATGCTCCTGAGGATGCATCAGCCTCCAGGGGTCAACCAGATGTATAGCAAAGTTGAGGTCCCCCCCAAAGATCAGGAGCCCCTCTGCAAAATCCAGAATTTCCAGGAGTAGCTTACGCATGAATTGCGGGTGATCCACATTTGGAAAATAAACATTAGTGTAGGCCTTTTTTGAGACGAGTGCATCAGATCGCACCGCTGCTATTTGCAACATATGTCGCAAGCGTATTTCGCGTGGCCAAAACATCACCCGCTTGGGCATCACATGCTTGACCAGACATATGTCAGACCTGCCATGCAGTTCATTGGCAAGTGTACCTTAAAGACCCACACCAAAGAACAAAGCGGACCTTTTCAGTTGGTAGATTCTGCAACCTTCCGTGAGTTTGTGGAATGTGCGGTACCTCATTTGCAAGTTCCCAAACACTTTTTCTCACGGAAGGCAATTCCGGCTCTATACCAGCATTTGGAAGGCAATGTCCATGCCTCGCTGGACAGGGCGGTCAGTGGTAAGGTACATATTACAGCTGACTCATGGCCCAGCAGGCATGGACAGGGACGTTACCTATCTTTCACTGCGCATTAGGTGACTCTGCTGGCAGCTGGGAAGGATGCAGGACAAGGTATAGTAGTGTTGGAGGTTGTTCCACCACCACGCCTCCAAAATGCTAGTACTGGTGATTGTGACACACCTCTTTCCTCCACCCCCTTCTCTTCTTCCTCCGTGGCCTCTTCCTGTGCTGATGTGTCCTTGGAACCAGCGGTGCTCCGTAGGCGTTCAAGAGGCTATGCAGGTACGCAGGCAAAGCGATGCCATGCGGTGCTTGAGCTGGTGTGCTTGGGGGACAGGAGCCACACTGAGGCAGAGGTTCTGTCAGCTCTGCAGGGGCAGGCTCAGAGGTGGTTTGGACACCATGCCAGCTTAATGCAATGCCAGGAATGGTGGTTTGCGTCAATGGCACCAACCTCCTCTCCGCCCTTTGACAGGGAAACTGACCCATGTGCCCTGTTTTGCTCATGTCCTTAACTTGGTGGTGCAGCGGTTTTTGGCCAGGTACCCGGGCTTACAGGATGTTCTAAAGCAGGCCAGGAAACTCTGTGTGCATTTCCGATGGTCATATAATGCCAGTGCTCGGCTGGCAGACCTCCAAAGGGAATACAACCTGCCCAAGAACCGCCAAATCTGTGACATGCCCACCAGGTGGAACTCTATGTTGGCCATGCTGCAGCGGCTGCACACGCAGCAGAGGGCCATCAATGAGTATCTGTGCCAATATGGCACCAGGACAGGGTCAGGGGAGCTTGGGGTTTTTCCCCACGCCAGTGGGTCATGATCAGGGATGCATGCACTGTCCTGTCACCATTTGAGGAGGCCACGAGGATGGTGAGCAGTGAAAGTGCATGCATCAGTGACACTGTCCCTCTTATCCACCTGTTGGAGCACACGCTGCGTGGAATAATGGACAGCCTGGTCCTGGTCAACGTGTTGCTGAGGCTTCGGTCAGTCAAAGAAGGAGCGGTGGAGAAGGTGGCCGTCTGACCGAAGCGTTCAGACAATTTTTTAGTCCGCAGCCTCAAGGTATGACGGGTTCCAGCAACAGCGTCTGTTTTACATGGTGCGGGAATACCTAGGGGCAAGATCACATTTCCTACCGAAAATCCTCTGGTTTACTGGGTCTTGAGGATGGATCACTGGCCAGAGCTTGCACAGTATGCAATTGGGCTACTGGCCTGTCCTGCATCCAGCATTCTTTCAGAACGCACATTCAGTGCTGCTGGAGGCTTTGTAACCGATCACAGGGTGCGCCTCTCCACCGACTCGGTCAATCGTCTGACCTTCATCTAAATGAATCAGGCTTGGATCACCACAAGCTACCAAGCACCTAATGCTGATGTAACTGAATATTTTTTTGGGAAAGGACAGATCCCTTAAAGACTACTTATGCTGATGCTGAGTGACTATCCTGTCATGCTGAGTGAGTATCCTGTTATGCTGAGTGACTATCCTTTCCCCCCTCAATGATCATGCCGATAGCTTGTAAGAACATTTTTGGTTCTGGGCACCGCCACCAGTGGCTAAGGCCCAATTTTTCAGGGGCGTGCAATTACAATTTTTGATGCAATACTTTGCAACAGGGCTCATTCCTGCGCTCCAACTACAGTAACTGTGAGGGGCTGCTGTGTTGTGGAACCAGTGCCTAAGGCCCAATTTTTCTGCCCCTGTTCAACACGGGCATGTAATTACAATTCTTGATCTAATATTTCATTTTAGGGCCCATTCCTGCACCCACCAAGAGTAACTGTGAGGGCTTACAGTGTTGTGGCACCAGCACCACCACCAACAAAGGCCCGATTTTTCTGCCCTTGTTCAACAGGGGCATGTAATTACAATTCTTGATCTAATATTTCACAGCAGGGCCCATTCCTGCGCCCACCAAGAGTAACTGTGAGGACTTACAGTGTTGTGACACTAGCGCCAGCACCAAAGGGCCAATTTTTCTATCACTGTTTAACAATGGCATTTAATTACAATTCTTTATATAATAGTTAACAGCAGGGCGTTCCAGCACCCACCAAGACTAACTGTGAGGACTTACAGTGTTGTGGCAACACCTAGGGCCCAAATTTCTGCAAATGGAAGGAGAAAACAGGAAGTGAGAGGAAATGTACCCCTAGAAAGGGAAATTCTCTTCTGTAAGAGGTGTCTCCTGTGCACTGATGTTTTATTACCAATCCTTGTTTCACAAAAAAAAAAAAAAAAAAAAAACATTTGTCATTGGGACAGAAAGTGAGGTGCAATCTTTGGAACAGTTGCACACAGACAGCAAAACAAATGTTACATGTGTTTTCTAAAAAGCTTAAAAATAGATTTTTTTGGCTGGAGCTGCACTTTAAAAAAGTACCAGTTCAAAATTACAAACAGATTCTACTTAACAAACCTACAGTCCCTGTCTTGTTTGCACCGCCTGTATACTGCTGTTCAAAGTATATAGGGCCAAATGGGCTGGTAATGACCTGGGGGGAGGAAACCCATGCTATTTTTCTGATGATTTTCATACATATTGCAGGGACCAGACATTACATTAAAGCTGTAAGCAGTTTTAAATGACTTTTTTCCTATAGTAATGTCATTTTGTGCAGGGACCGTTCTAAGCAGGTGCCACTTCTCAGGCATACTATAGACACCCAGCAGGTACGATATTTAAAAGGAAATGTTCATTTTTTTTCACTTTAAGCGTCAGTAAAATCCCTGCTCCCGAAAAAACATTTTTTTTGCATTGATACATGTTCCCTGGGGCAAGACCCGGGTCCTCAAACCCATTTTAGGACGATAGCTTGCATATTAGCCTTTAAAATTAGCCCTTTTTTATTTTGAACATTCGAGTCCCATGGACTTCAATGGGGTTCTAAAGTTTGCGCGAACGTTCGGTCCGTTCTGATGTGAACCAAACCGGGGGGTGTTCGGCTCATCCCTGTAGAGGAGTAAGGATGGAAGTATACAGATAACTGTTCATCCTCTCATTTATTTTTGTGTATAACATTGTGTGGTCTGTTATAATTTTTTTTTTTTTTATAAAAAAATGTAATTAAAAAAAAAAAAAGAACGGGGTACGCCTGATCTTAGCAGGCACCACTACTCCGTTGTCAGAGCTATCTATCAGGGTGCCACTGCTGTCTACTGGTTCGTATACTGAGCCTGAATCTGCCACGGAGGCGGCTGTCTGTCTGGACATTTTGGCCTTTAAAGTTATAGGTACAGCTAGTGCGACTCACAGGCAAAAAGAGAACCTGATTGTCAGCGACTGCTTCAATCACTACCATAAAAACTGTTATGCCGCATACACCTGGTCGGAATTTCCGACAACAATTGTTCAATGAAAATCTGACTGTGTGTATGCTCCATCGGACATTTGCTGTCAGAATTTCTGTGTTTGAGAGCTGGTTCTCAATTTTTCCGACAACAAAAGTTCTTGTCGGAAATTCCGATCATCTAGAGCCAATTCCGATGCACAAAAATCCTACGCATGCTCAGAATCAATTTGACACATGCTTGGAATCATTGAACTTTATTTTTCTCGGCTCGTCATAGTGTTGTACATGACCGCGTTTTTGACGTTCGCAATTTCCGACATTTGTGTGATCGTGTGTATGCAAGTCAAGTTTAAGCGAAACATCCGTCTGAAAAAAATCCACGGTTTTGATGTCTGAATGTCTGATTGTGTGTACGCGTCATTAGTGTTAGCAGGGATCAAGCCTGACTCTGCGAATGCTGCAGTTTTGTGTGTTGTGTTTTGTAAGTGATAGTGATCAATACTGCACTTGGGTGGGCTGGGCGGAGGGGCTAAATACAGGTGGTAGCAGGTATCTGGGCTTATCCCGCTAATGCTAATTTTGGGAAACCTAAACTACTGGGAACGCTAGTATAGATCTGATCAAAGATATTGATCTGTTCAGACACTATACTAGTAAGGGAGGTATATGGTGCGTGCGTGGGTGTTAGCGCTACTGGCACTAATCTGATGCTGCCTGGGACTGATGCTGACCCTAACTGACGCTAAATCCTAACTGATGTCATCCGCCGGGTGATCAGGGGGTTAAACCTTTATTAGGTAATATACAACAGGTACCCTGCATGCTATAAAAACCAAACTAACCAGCGTCACATGTGACAATCATATGGTGATCACTGTTGACAGGGTAAGGGTTAACTAGGGGGCAATCAGTGGGTTAAAACCTTTATTAGGCAATATATGGGGGTACCCTGACGCTATAAAAACCTGACAGTGAAACTAACCAACCAACGGGCTAACAATCGTCACCAGTGACACTAATACGGCAATCAGAAAATAGATCTATTGGTGACGGGGTGAAAGGGTTAACTGGGGGTGATCAAGGGGTTAAACCTTTATTAGAGGGTTAATGGGGGGGTACCCTAAAGCTACCTGGGCCTACTGCTAGCTGCCCTAACGCAATGCAGCGATCAGTTAAAAAACTGAAAACTGCAATTAGTGACACAGTGACAGGGAGTAGAGAGGTTAACTGGGGGGGGGGCGATCGTGTGGATGAAGTGTGCGCCTACGTTTACTATGTCAGTGTAGTGTAGGTGCAACTCATGGAACCGAAAAGGACATTACTTCCTCTGCCTGCGTTTACAATTCACAGGCAGAGGAGGCATTTCATTGGTCAAAACCGATCAGCAGGTCCAGGCCAGAAATCATTGACCTGAAGACTGATCGGTTCTGCAACTAATCTGATCGCCATTAACACGGCCGGGGCAAGCAACTTACGGGTACTTTGTTTTGTGCAGCGATGCCAACGTATATTGGCGTGCAACGGTTGGCAGGTGGTTAAAGTGTATTTCCACTTTTGCAGTCAAATGTGGGAAAACCCTACCATAAGTATGCTATGTTCTGCTATTCACACAGCATACTTGTTTTTTTTTTTTTAAACATATATATTATGTTTCAGGAGAAGGTGTCATTGGTGACTGCAAGAATTTCTAAACTATTTCAGTTTCATCTGTCCCTATAGAATGGTTGGTCTCTGGCTTAATTCAGTTCACATTAACAATATAGAGAAGCCCAGTTTTGAAACCTAAAACTAATTTTAAATCAAGTACAACTGATAAGATTGTGGGGGAGCTGTGTTTGCTGTAAATAATCCTGTCTGCCTGCACAATACAGACAGGGTTGATGGCTGGAGCAAAAAAAAGTCCTCTTAATCACAAAGACCGTACTCACCTGGTACTTTGTCAACTGATGCAAAGACAGAGCGCTGTACTGTAGGGTCACTTCCAACACGACGAGACTGTTCATAAAATCTAAAGGGCAAATGCTGAGCTGATGATGTAGAGGTGTGACTAAAACCCACCACTTCCTTTGATGGTTGAATAGGCAGATCTAAAAGAGCTGAAGAGAGAAGAAAGGGAAAGGAAAAAAGTCTCAGACGAAGTATATCAAGATTTATTTTGCTACTTTGCTCCAACTGTATCACCAATTAATTTAAATTATTGAAACACAAGGGCTCAATAAATTTGCAATTTCTGACTTGTTTATAAAAGGTGCAGGTTCAAGATGTCATTACACAGTAACCCTGACTTCATTGCCTATGAAGTGCATGTATTTTCCAGATCAGTAAGTGTAATGAAGCCAAAATCGGTATGATAGACTACCCCTTTAAAAACAATCATTGGGTGGATCTCTTATTATCCTCCTTATTTTTATGCTCACGTTTGTTTAGGTAAGAAAAAAAAAGTGTTATATAACAAATATGCATGTCAGAATTAAAGGAAAATAAACCAAACACTTGGTAAATTAACTTCACGCTCTGTGAATAGTCAGCCTGGGGCAGGGGATTAATTGAAGAGGGCAGGTACTCCCCCCTACAGCCCTGATTAATCAGGTGAACTAAGAGAGAGGGTGGTGGTTGATGTCTACAGAGAGGAGACCTCTGTGCAGCCTGGAATATTACTGAAAGGCTTGCTTGACTGAAACTTACCTGGTTGGTGAACCTGCCTGTTGTTGGACTTAGACGATGTGCTGAAGCTCAGCAGACTTGTACTTTGGTGTTAGGACTGGGTATTGCACTGAAAAGCAGCAGCACCTATATTGTCTGAGCAGAAGACCTGTTGTATGTGTTTGTTGACAAATAGAGCAGATTTTTAGTTTATAGAACTGTCTGACAATGGCCGTTGGAACAGGGCAACATTTATCATTCCAGACATCAGGCAGGGCATACTGTAAGTCAGTCTCTATGAGTTTCTTATAGTCTGGCACTGAGGTGACATTTCTTCTCTTATAGGAAGATAATAAAACAAACAGCAGCACACACATTTGGAATCACACATTTGGAATCTTACATGCCCATTGATGACTGGTTCTCTTTATAGAAGGCTCATATTTAAAAAGTGCAATCATTTAAACAACCCAGCAGTATCACACAAGAAAATTATAAACGAATATCTGAAAAATATGCATTCTGATGGGAAAAACAGAAACTAGAGCTGGTCGTAAAAAAAAAAAACAAAACAACACGGAAATAGATTTCACTATTAGAGATTTAATTTTTGACAAAGCCCCTTTGAGGATTGACACTCTGGCAGAGATGATTTCTTATTGGCCTAATCTTATCTAAATTAGCATAATCTTGACCCAATTAGGATTCCCTCTTGTCAGATACAAAAATTATAATTCTTCAGCACTGGTCACATGGGCAGATGCTGAAAAGAGGGAGTTTCTCAATTTTTTTTTAGCAACAGATATTTTGTCAGTCCTCAGTCACCAATATCTATAATGATTCCCTGAATCTCGGAAGCTCTACAAATTTCAGAACTGGCAGGTATAGCAGTAAACTTATCGTTATAGAAATTTGGTTATAGAGCTAGCATTGCTTTGGGGAGTTTGGAAAGGTTAGCTTCCTGTACTAAATGTGATTTTGGATGTGACAGGTGACAACTGCTCTTTTCCCTTAAATCAACAAGTGCTTGTTAAAAAGAGGAACTGCAGTCTGCCCACATAATTTGTAATAAAAACATCTTTGCCATTTTGAAGCTTCCCTCCAACCACTTTGCATATTATTTTATATATACTGTAATTCTGTACTTGCCAAATATGCTGCAGAAATCTCCCTCTTAGAAGTCTGGCTGCGACCATTTTGATGATGCTGCCTGTTCACCTCCTGGATTTACACAGACACACAGAGGCACACCTCCAGCTCTGCCGCCCAGATTGGCCCTCTTATGACTCATCCCCGCTCCCTTCCTGGCAAACTCTCACAAGTGTTAGAGAGAGCTGTGCATGATGTCATAAGCCTAGGCTTTTTAGCAGACAAGAAACGGGAAGTGGGCTGTATAAGGTATTTACTGGCATAATATTATTTTTTACTATCCAAAGTTAAAACAAGGGCAGAAGATTTAATAAAGGTAAGGTTGAAAAAATGACTGAAGGTCCGCTTTAAGCTGCAACAACGATTTTTAAAGAGAGTAACTAAAAAAGATGATCAACTTAAAGCAGAACTAAACCTTTCTATCCTTTTCAACCAAGGAAGCTGCCATCTTAGCCTCTGATCTGCAACTGCCACATGTGATCAGTTATGACACCAATTTTTTGATGGTTTGACAGTTTTGTTGAGAGTACAAGCAAATCTGACAGTATTCCTGGCATGCCTGGGATGTAACTGTTTTTTAAAAACTATTAAATCGATTGGTTTAGCTCCACTTTAATATAGAAAGTAAAAAAAAAAAAGCATAGTTACCCACAGCATCCACATTCCACTCTACCGTAGCAGGCCAATAGTGCCTTACGGTAAATAAAAACATAAATAGCCTGACAATAACAACAGATTTATCCTCGCACTGTTGTAATGTGCAGTAAAGTGAGCGCATTCTTGCCACACAGGGACCATGATGTGGTGCCAATTCATTCTGAAAGGCACCCCAATGAACACCGTCAACACATCAAAACATACAGATGTGAACAATTTGTGCTTTATGATTTGCTGCAAAATAAGGTGCACATGTGTTAAAAATTGTGGTGTGGCATTTTCCGCAACTCAGGTTAATATTAAGTTGTGAATCCGGCTTTCAACTGGTCAATTGATTTCCTAACCATCGTTGGCGTTTTTAGATTATCTATTTGTTCAATATCCACTTTGTATTTAAAGGGAAAACAATGTGTTTGCAGTGGGCAAATATTTTGGGTCATTACAGTAAGCCATTTTTACATTTTTGCTTTCAGTAATTTTGTTAGTAAATAAATGTAGAGATTTACAGATTGGAATGTGAAGTATACAAAAACCTTCTGAGTATTCCTCCATAACGGACTAATTTACCAAAAGCATTTCTGTAGATATTAGTTTACTGAACTTGAGCCTGTTGATCCCAATCCCCCCCCAAAAAATAGGTTAATGTCTGTTATCCACCAGGATAGAGATGGTGTACTCTGATTCCAATATCTCGGTCTGGTTCATTTTGAACAAAACACGAAGCTTAAAAATATGTATTTTTTAATTTTAAAATAACCACTTGTGGACTGATTTATATGTTAAAGCCAAAATAATTTATTAAACCTGATAAAACAAAAGACACCACTCAAAACCCACCATAGTCAACCCGGTGATTCCAAACACTGCCAGGTGCTGGCTTCAAAAGGGCCTGTCTAGCCCAATAGACCAACTATAAACGAAGAAAGAGATGGATGCGCACACTAGGGGCCAGATTCAGGTAGATGGGTGAATCTTTAAGTTGGAGTAACGTTTCTCATTTACGTTACTCCGGCGAAACTTTAGGAGCAAGTACTGTTATTCACATAGCACTTGCTCCTAAAGTTGCGGCGGCGTAGCGAAAATGAGCCGGCGGAATTCAAATTGGGCGGGTAGGGGGCGTGTATTATTATAACTAGGCGCGATCCCGCGGCGAACGTACTGCGCATGCGTCGACTGTCAGTGCGCATGCTCCAAATTATTTCAGGGAACGTCAATCCCCATTCACGGACGTTTTACGCAAACGACTCAAATTATTTTTTTTCGACGCGATGACGACGGCCATACTTAACATAGGATACTCCACTAGGGGGCTGCTTTATCTTTACGCTGCGTATCTCTTACGGAAACGTCGGAAAGTCACTGCGTCGGGCCCGAATACGATCGTGAATTGCCGATTCTCGCTGATTAACATATTCTCGGCGTTAATCAGCGGGAACGCCCCCGACGCCATTTTTAAAATTGCAGTTCCGATACGACGGCGAAATACAATTACGCCGCTCGTATAGTAACTCCAACCCGGCGTTTCTTGTTTTCTGACTACAGAAAACAGAAACGCCGGCTCAAAGTGACAGTTAGGCTGGAGTATCACTGATACTCCAGCCTAACTCTACCTGAATCTGGCCCTAGGAAGCCATCCAGTTCCAAGTGTATCATATAGGCTTAAACTTTGCCTCCTCGCAAGCCACACCCCTATCACGCTTTTCATCTGCTCATGGCTTTAAGAAAACATTAACCGCGGGTGGCTTCACAGTGTGTGCTTCCAAAATAGTCTTAAATATAGATTTGCTTTATTATAGCTCCATGCGTACACTCTTGGCCAAAAAAGATTTTTTCTAGGAGGTTAACAGTATGTAGGCTGTATTTTTCAACATTTCAAATCAGTTGAGATGGAGAAGCCCTAGGATACAAAGGGGTGTTGTGTCATCTGGCTATTGCTTTGAAAGAATATTTATGAGATTGGAATTTAAAGATCATTATGGACATATTATACATTAACAGATAGTATAATTTTTAGCTTGAGTGAATAGTGTGCATCAATTTTTTCTATTAATACATGTTAGAGTAGAAACATCAAAATGAAATAGTTTATTACATAAGGATAGTACATGAGCATTTTGCTTTCTATATTCAATTTTTTAAGTGGGATCAGAGGTTTCAACAGTGATATTTTCTGCAATTTGAAGGCAACATAGCTTGCAGTGCAATCTGTTTTAGGGATCTGTTTACTGATATATTTACTGAGGAGTTTACATAGGTAACAGTTTTGCTGAAAAATCATAGCACAATTTAACTGAAATGGATAAAGGGGAATGTGGTTCAATTTTAAAAAGTTTATGCTTTGGGTGGTTAAATTACTTTGAAAAAAGTGCATTACATACAAGGATTGGGAAATACATAGATTTTTATCTGCAGCCCCTTGTGCGGTTAGTGCCTTCATATTTGAAGGACACAGGTGCCAATATTAGATTACTTGAGTCGGTTGACTATCAGGATGGCATGATTCTAGTGACAGCAGATGTTGTGGCATTATGACAGATACCTAGTACCTGTACTCCCTGATAGGGCCGGTGTAATTTTTAGAGGGGCTCAGTCTATACAAGGTCAAATTGCACCCAATGTGATAGACCCCCCCCCCAAAAGGTTTAATTCTTTCAACAATGCAAGGGTTATTTCCCTTGCTATAGGTGCAATGTATGCTTACATAACCGGTAGACACAAGAGTGACACGTTAAAGTCATCTGTCACCCTACGTGTTTACTCTATGGAGCATTTTACTACATGCATCACTCATTTCATTGTTTACCTTTTGACCTGTCCCTGTAATAAGCAGTATATAGGGCATACTATCAGGACTTTTACTATCCGGGTCAATGAACATATAGCCAATATCAAAAAAGGCAAGACAAATCACAGTGCTCCTCGCCACTACCTACAACACCACAATTGTGATCCTATTCTAATACAATTTTTGGTGATTGACCAGTTTGTTCCTCATTGGAGGGGGGAATCCTGCCTACGAGGGGTTTCCTGCCTCTAAGCTTATTGGATTTATGAGCTTAGGACCTACTCGCCATTCGGTATGAATGTCGAGTGGGACATTAACTCGTTTATCAATCTAGTCTAGTTTATTTGCATTCCTTAGTAGGTCATCGTTCTGCTTTTATTTTTCCTGTCACATTTCCAGACATTTATCCTTTTAGGTTGGGTAGTCGCCAGATTATTGGTCTATTTGTTTAAGTTTAGATTGGTCATGGGTTACTCAGACTCAGTTCATATCTAGTCGGCCTCAGTCGGTGAATATGTTGTTCCTTTTTTCACCTATAGGTGTCCCTGTAGGCTGAATTGTTTCCTACTATTGAGGTGGCTAAGACTGCTGTCATTCTTGTGGATGGCGGAATTTTTTTGTCACATCTGTATAGTTTAAGGCTTTTTGATCTATAGATACATTTATATTTCTAATTAATTTATTTTTAATGTTAATGTTTCTGATTCCCTTATTTTAGTCATGTTTATTACCGAGAGTCACGTGACAGCATGACTGTACTGATGCTGGCTGCACGATGTTGTTTTACCTTATTGTATTACATCATTTACCTTGCATGACTCGGTATGTAGTTGCACGTGTGCCGCATCCTCAGATTGGGCTGATGACATGGCTGGCGTGCAGCCTCATGACGCTGTGCGCGTGATGTAAGTTCTGTCACCTGATCCGACACGTAGTGGCACTATTGGAGGCTCGGATCAAGCTGACGAAACGGCGGGCATGCAGCGTCATGAAGAGGGGCTGGTCCCTCCTGGGTTTGCGCCTGATGTCATTGTTCTCTAGCCTCTTTCCCATTGTTGGTCACCATGTCTGTAGTGTCATGGAGTTTGACCTGGATACAGTTTAAGGCTGGGTAGAGTGGATATGAGCAACCATGTGACCCATCAAACCCGATTTTCGCAGGGTTTTTGATATGTTTTGTACCATGTGCTTTCAGGGTATTATGAGTCATCATTAACCTGGCAGTGTTTTATAGCGTCTAATACCATTGGTTCTTGATTTGAGTTTTGGAAATCAGTGCATTATATGACTGGCTCCCCTCCAATCACGGACCATATTACCGAAATCATGTCTGATTGGCTAATTATTGGTTTCGATTTTTATATATATTTTATATATATATGTGCAATATGGGGGAGCAAGTAGATGCCCCAGTAGAAGTCCTAGTTGGACGAAAAGCGTCGGCCCTGGCACACCGCTCCCCATATTGCTTTTACCTAATTGTGATCACTTTTTATTGTATGTTTTTTTATCAATTTTCTTTCTTTCCATGTTCTGTGGACGTGAGTTTTTTTTTTTTTTTTTTACGGTTCTCCTATCTGGTCACTGTCACCCCAGTTTGGGCTATTACTATCAAGAGCTTACTGAATACTCTTGGATTATCTCTATATTAGGGTTGTCCAGATACCACTTTTTTAAGACCGAGTACAAGTACTGTTGTGGAATCTCATATTAGCCAATGTACTTCATATTATTATTTCATATTGTTCATATTGATTTGCATATGTTTTACTGATTATATAATTATTATTCATATTGTTGTTATATAGTAGTGGTCTTGTCAATATTATTATTCAATAGTAAATAGTTATTAAATCTGTATTAATGTAAATTATGGTATTCTATTATTCTATAAAAAGACAGAATGTATTTTTAAGACAGTCATACCTAGGTGAAAGTGCACTGGGACACAGTTAATTTTAAGTTCAACTAATTAGACAAAGTAATATTCTGACAATAGTTTAAATATAGCTGATGAGATAAGCACCAGAAAATAGTGATATAGATGGTTTTAAACAATTAGGCAGTTTGGAAAAGTTATGTACTGAACATTAATCAAGTCTTGACAGAGTATACTGTGCCTCATTAAAAACTGTTAACATACATTGAATAAAGTAATTAGCTGTGTGTGTGTGTGTGTGTGTGTATATATGTTGTCTATAATGTGAATAATACAGTACCTTTTATGAAACCAAATTAATAAATACATACACATAGAATTAGTAAGACATAACAGATAAGGTGGGGTTATTGAAATTTCATTCTCTGAAAGTCATAAATCTGTCATCCTTGAAATTGTGGCGAACACAGCTGGGTGCCAGACTGTCTCTACACAGGTGTTTTTAATTGGATAAAACCAGTCATAAATCACTTTAATGAACATATAGGAATTCTAGGAATAATTAAGTTTGTTTGGTTGTAGGACATTCACGTAGATTGTAGCAACCAATCACATCTAGGAGAGATGGCTTAGATGAGGCTGTGAGGGTATATAAATGCAAGTTTTACAATTGTTAGGCAGACAAGTCAGATAGGCGTCTATCAGGCTGACTGTTTGTCCATGCAACCCTATGGCACGGGTGACAAATGACCAGAACCAGTAGGCAAATATCTGTTCGTAACTTGTCTCCTCGTACGAGTCAAATGGGGAAAACTTCTTAACTTGTTCCAGAGTGTGGTCTCAGGTAAACTTCCCTCACAAACTTGTTCGAGCCGGTCGACCAACTGGTCCCCATCAGGTAACGGGTTTCCAAGAATTGGCAGAAAAGACCCATTCTGGTTCAAGGTGAGAACAATTCACTATTGTTTCAATTTGGTTATAGTATAAGAATACCAATACCTAATATGCTTGCATTGTAAGAAATTGTATAAATTAGACTTGTATTTTGTAATACTTTGAACATAAAACTGTATGTTACCGGTTGTTAATAAACCTGCATTGATGAAGTCCTGTAAATATGGAAAAAATACTGCGCAGGTCTATATTAATAAGCTGTGAAATTAAATAAATAATGAATAGATGCTGCTGCAGCTAATATGTCAGATATAAACATAGAGCAATATAGAAAAGGAAAAAAGCTGCGCTGCATCAATAAAAAACAAAATAAGTTGCATAAATATACCAAAATATTGTTTAACTAGTGCATAAATACACCGGTGCAAAATTAAAAAAACTTAGAAATAAATCAAAAGTCTGTGTAGAATAGAGAAAATAATCCCCAAAGTTCAGAGAAGGATGTACAAAACAACAAAAGAAGTCCGAATGGGTGTTGAACAGCTCCAAGGAAATCGTGTGTAACAGCCAGATTGATACAGGTTATCCTCCACCACTTATGGTTAAAACTGCTTACCAGAGAGATCAGACCTCTAACGAGATCAACAACACATGGATTCAAAATAAGCCAGCACGAGAAATCCAGGAATCCTGTCACCCTGTCTGTATCACCTTCTCCTTATAGCCAGATTAGCGTTCCTCCAAAAGCATGACCACCCAGAAGGAAAACATTGACATGGCGTAATAACGTCTAAAAAGTTCTTTATTAAAAAGTAAAGTACACTCACATTTATGTAGAACAAAAGTTGCGTGTAACTAAAAATAGCCGGCCGGCTCTGTCATCCGCTCATCCTTCCGGATTGACAGCGTGGTACAATTCGTGGTGACGTCAGCACGCCGCTTACCCTACGCCGTTTCGTCACAACAATGACTTCTTCCAGGGGCACGTGCACTATTTTTAGTTACACGCAACTTTCTTTCTCGTACATCACGGGACACAGAGCGGCATATTCATTACTATATGGGTTATATGGAGTACCTTCAGGTGTGGACACTGGCAATCTCAAACAGGAAGTCCCCTCCCTATATAACCCCCTCCCCTAGAGGGAGTCCCTCAGTTTTTTCGCCAGTGTCTTAGGTGTTGGTCACGGAATAGCTTTGCTCCACATCCTTGGGATTAAGGGCGGGCTAACCGGATCTGTCCGAGGAGCCTCAGTGCCAAAGTGGACAGTACCCGGGCCCCAAACCGTGGGGTTTTGCCTATAATGCTCCTCTTTTGGAGGGCTGGACCCTGGGCCCAGGACTTGGAGTTCATAAAGACCATAAGTTCCTGTTTGCCAGGGTGCTATATAGGTCCAGGACAGTGGGTACCTTCATAGGACCCCAGGGCCTGAAGGTCTATTACGCTACCCACGGAGATGGGAGAAGATTGGATCGTTTTGCTAGACAAACATCCTGCAGCATGGAGCAGGTAAGAGGGGAGCCTGCGGGACTTGGTTCGACAGCAGGCTCTCCGGGGTAACCTAAAAGGGGGGTAGCCTAAGTATGCTCTGCATTGGCAACCTTGCTCACTATGTCTGAGAAAGACAGGATGATCCCATTTCCCCCATCACTAGGTTCCCCTGTCTAAGAATGGTGTTGCTAGCTACCTGCTGCTTTCTTCCTAGGACTGGTAAGGATCCCTATGGGGCCTTTTGGAGAGTCCTACCTGGCCGGGGGTTTAAATCTGCCGCCTGATACTGCAGTCCTGGGTCTCCAGCAGCGCGGCTCCTCCATGTTCCTCCTGCTCCGGCATACGCGTGCGCGCGCACGTCTTATAGACGTTTTTCGCGCCGTCCAGAGAGGAGGGCGGGGGGGGGGGCGTGCCTGCAGCGTCATACAGGGGCGCGCCTTGTGCTGTTATAGATGAGCAGGCATTGTCAGTGCTCAGTCTGAGGCTGATCTCAAAGGGAGAGGACGCAGAGCGGCAGAACAGTGACTCCCGGTGGCGGAAGAGGGGTAGTACATGCTGGACTTTGTTCCAATGCCTTTCTGTTAAGCCAAAAATTCCCCTTTTTGCAGCAGGTTGGAGGCTGGCAAACTAAGTTTGGGGTCGCTGTATGTTTGAAAAAAAAAAAAAAAAAAGAAAGAGACTTATATATATTTAAAAAAACAAACAAAAAAAAAACATACGGGGCCCCATCAGTTTTTGGGCATTAGTGATCTATTGTCCCCTAAGCTCTAGTTTTGTACTCCTGGCCACTACAGTCTGTTGTTGTTGGCGGAGTCCCTCGATTTTGTATTATGGCTTCCAAAGGTTCGGGGTCAAAGGGTACAAAAAAGACCAAAAAACAAAGGGGTTCCCCCTCTGATTCTGATGATATGCCGATACTTTCCCCGCAACTTATTCCCATAAAGGTCGCCTTGGATGAGCCATTAGGGGGGTCTGGTGCGGAGGCTGGCCCAGATCAGCCCAGCCCTGTGTTTATCACAGAGGAGATGCTAGCTGTATCCCTAGGGGGGCTAGAAGAGAGAATAGCAGCATTGATCGCTAGAGCTATTCCTGGCAAGAAACGGGTTAGATCCCCATCACCAAGAGGTGTATCCTCAGATGCTGAAATTCTCTCTCCGGAGGAATTGGAATCGCAGGAGGATCAACTAGACCTGAACCAAGAGGGTTCAGGGATTGAGGGATCTACCTCTGAGGAGCCATTTTCAGACTCCCAGACAGAGAGACTGTGGGTGCAGTCTTTGACAGACATGGTCCGCTCGGCATTTAGTTTACCATTGCCAGAGCCTCAGGTTCCTCCGGTATCCTCTCTGGGCTCTTTGAAAGCTCCGTTAAGCAACGCAGTTTTTCCGGTCCATCCTCTCTTGGAGGAATTGATCTTTCGGGATTGGGTACGGCCGGATAGGATTTTTCTGCCACCGAAGAGATTTGCGGTCATTTATCCCATGGAGGAAAAATTCTCCAAGAGGTGGAGGCTCCCAGTGGTGGATGCAGCCATCTCATGTGTGAATAAATCACTAACTTGCCCGGTGGAAAACATACATATGTTTAAAGATCCGGTTGATAAACGGTTAGAGACACTTTTAAAAGCATCCTTTGCTACGGCAGGAGCAGTGGTACAGCCAGCTGTGGCGGCAATTGGAGTTTGTCAGGCGTTAAAGGACCAGACAAAAGAAATGCTAAAGGACATGCCTACCCAACAAGCAGAAGAGTTTTCTGACATTCCCAGAGCTCTGTGTTTTGCTGTAGATGCTATAAAGGACTCCATCCAGCAGGCCTCTCGTTTATCACTATTTTTGGTGCACATGAGAAGGCTCTTATGGTTGAAGAACTGGGCGGCGGAGCCCCCATGCAAAAAGCTTCTGGCAGGGTTTCCCTTCCATGGAGGACGACTCTTCGGGGAGGATCTGGATAAATACATTCAGACTATTTCAAGTGGCAAAAGTACCCTTTTACCGGTCAAAAAGACATTCCGGGGTCCTACATTTAAAAGGCAGCTCTTTCCTGTCTCAGGGCCCTCAAATTCCAGGCAGTATCGACGGCCGCCTGCACGATCCAACGTTAACAGTAGATCGCAGGGACAGGCCCCTGGGGGTAAGAGGCCATGGTATCGCAAGCCGACAAAGACAGCCCCTAAGTCTGCCTTATGAAGGGGCGCCCCCACTCTCGCGGGTGGGGGGAAGGCTTCGTTTCTTCTCAGAAGTTTGGGAAGCCAAGATCCCCGACAAATGGGTCCGGGCGTCTGTAACCGCAGGCTACAGACTGGAGTTTCTAAACTTTCCTCCGCCTCATTTTCAAGAATCAAGGCTACCAAAGGATCCAGCAAGGAAGGCCTCGATGCTGGCAGCTTTGGATCACCTGCTTTGCCAGGACGTAATAATAGAGGTGCCAGCCCAAGAGCAAGGGCTAGGTTTCTATTCCAATCTCTTTGTCATACCAAAGCCCAACGGCGATGTCAGGCCAATCTTGGACCTAAAGAGGTTAAACGGTTACCTAAGGGTTCGTTCCTTCCGGATGGAATCCATCCGGTCAGCAGCCGCCGCGCTTCAGAGGGACGATTTTCTGGCTTCCATAGACATAAAGAATGCTTACCTTCATGTACCAATCTTTCAGTCGCATCAAAGATTTTTACGCTTCGCGGTGGGGCAGCGACACTTCCAATTCAGGGCGCTCCCCTTCGGGCTGGCCACGGCCCCCCGGGTATTCACGAAGATCCTAGCCCCAGTTCTGGCCAATCTAAGGATCCAAGGGGTCACAGTCCTAGCGTACTTGGACGACCTTTTAATCATAGATCACTCACGGCCGTGTCTGCAACAGGCAGTAAACCTCACGGTTCAGTACCTCGAAGGATTCGGCTGGGTCCTAAACCGGGAAAAGTCAGCGTTCCAGCCTACAAAGCAGTTGGAATACCTCGGCATGAGGTTAGACACAGAACAGCAAAGGGTGTTCCTGCCCCTTGTAAAGATCGAGGCTATCAAGGGGTTGGTTCAGTTGGTTCTAAGCAAGAAAAAACCAACTATTCGCCTGTGTATGCGATTACTAGGCAAGCTAGTGGCCACGTTCGAGGCAGTACCATACGCTCAGATCCACACTCGCGTCCTACAGGCAGCCATTCTAGCAGCCTGGGGCAAGAAAGCACATGCCTTAGAGTCCCCTTTGACGCTATCATCAAAGGTCCGACAAAGCCTGGCCTGGTGGTTGAACCCTCAGAATCTTCTAAAGGGAAGATCCTTCAGCCCTGTTGTCTGGAAGGTAGTTACCACAGACTGGCAGGCTGGGGGGCGGTTTTCGAGGGGTTCTCTCGCCAGGGAACTTGGGTGAAAACAGAGAGGCAGCTCCCCATCAATATCTTGGAGATCAGAGCTGCTCGCCTAGCCCTTCTGGCATGGACCTCCAGATTACAGGGGTTCCCGGTGAGAATCCAGTCAGACAATGCCACAGCGGTGGCATACATAAACCACCAAGGGGGAACCAGGAGTCAGGCCGCTCAGAGGGAAGTGAGCTTGATTTTTCAGTGGGCAGAGGTTCATGTACCCTGCATTTCGGCGATATTCATTCCCGGAGTGGACAACCTGCAGGCAGACTTCTTAAGTCGCCAGATTCTGTCGCCAGGGGAGTGGTCTCTGCATCCCCAGGTCTTTCAGACAATCTGCCAGAGGTGGGGAATGCCAGACGTAGATATAATGGCATCCAGGTTCAACAAGAAACTAGACAGGTTCGTGTCTCGAGCGAGGGACCCTATGGCCTGCGGAACCGATGCGTTGGTTTGCCCTTGGCATCAATTCAAACTTCTATATGCATTCCCTCCGCTACAGTTACTTCCTCGCCTGTTGCGCAGGATCAGAGTGGAGCACAAGCCAGTCATTCTAGTGGCTTCAGCTTGGCCCCGGAGGACGTGGTACTCACTAGTCCTGAAGATGGCAGTGGGAGACCCTTGGACTCTTCCTCTATGACCAGACCTACTCTCACAAGGCCCGATCCTCCACCCTACATTACAACGTCTAAATTTGACGGCCTGGAGGCTGAATCCCTGATTCTCAGGGGTAGAGGTCTGTCTAGGCAGGTAATTCCTACCCTGATTAGGGCTAGAAAGCCGGCCTCCAGGGTGATTTATTACAGGGTGTGGAGGAACTACGTAGGCTGGTGTGAATCCAAAAGATGGAATTCCCGCAAATATACCATTGATAGGGTGTTAAGTTTTCTCCAGCTAGGAGTGGATAAAGGCCTGGCATTAAGCACAATCAAGGGACAGATTTCAGCTCTGTCAGTGTGGTTTCAGAGGCCGCTGGCCACCCACTCGCTGGTAAAGACCTTCATACAGGTGGTCTTGCGTATTAATCCTCCTGTCAAGTCACCAATTTGTCCATGGGACTTAAATCCTGTCCACTCTACAGAAACAACCCTTTGAGCCGTTGGCTGAGATTCCTTTAGTTTTACTGACAAGAAAGTTGGTATTCTTGGTGGCCATAGTTTCGGCCAGGAGAGTGTCAGAGTTGGCAGCCTTATCGTGTAAGGAACCATATCTCATTCTACATAATGACGGGGCAGTTCTCCGGCCCCATCCTGCCTTTCTACCAAAGGTTATATCCAATTTTCACTTGAACCAGGATTTGGTACTTCCATCCTTCTTTCCGAAACCCACTTCTAGAAAGGAGGGGTTGCTGCATACCTTGGATATTGTCCGGGCCATGAAGGCCTATCTTAAAGCTACAGAAAAGATCCGGAAAACAGATGTGTTGTTCGTTCTACCAGATGGCCCCAAGAAGGGGCAGGCAGCTGCAAAATCCACCATCTCGAGATGGATTAGACAATTAATCATTCAAGCCTACGGTTTGAAGAGGTTGCCTCCTCCTTTGTCGGTAAAGGCCCATTCTACCAGGGCCATGGGCGCCTCCTGGGCAGCACACCATCAGATCTCTATGGCTCAGATATGCAAGGCGGCAACGTGGTCATCAGTCCACACGTTTACAAAGTTTTATCAACTAGACGTGAGAAGAAATGCGGATTCTGCCTTTGGACAGGCAGTACTACATGCTGCAGTTTAAGATCCTCGGGATCAGGGGCACCCTTGGTTGTAAAAAAAAAAAAAAGAAGTTTTTTCTTGACTAAGTTGGAATTATTATTATTATTTGAGTATACCTCTAAATTAAATCCTTCTTTGGAAGATGTCTCCCTCCCCTCATTAAAGCATTGCTTTCGGACATCCCATATAGTAATGAATATGCCGCTCTGTGTCCCGTGATGTACGAGAAAGAAAAAGGGATTTTTAAATACAGCTTACCTGTAAAATCCTTTTCTTGGAGTACATCACGGGACACAGAGCTCCCACCCCTCTTTTGGGTGAACATTTTGGGAGGCATACTGCTTGCTACAAAACTGAGGGACTCCCTCTAGGGGAGGGGGTTATATAGGGAGGGGACTTCCTGTTTGAGATTGCCAGTGTCCACACCTGAAGGTACTCCATATAACCCATATAGTAATGAATATGCCGCTCTGTGTCCCGTGATGTACTCCAAGAAAAGGATTTTACAGGTAAGCTGTATTTAAAAATCCCTTTTTTGTTCTACATAAATGTGAGTGTACTTTACTTTTTAATAAAGAACTTTTTAGACGTTATTACGCCATGTCAATGTTTTCCTTCTGGGTGGTCATGCTTTTGGAGGAACGCTAATCTGGCTATAAGGAGAAGGTGATATAGACAGGGTGACAGGATTCCTGGATTTCTCGTGCTGGCTTATTTTGAATCCATGTGTTGTTGATCTCGTTAGAGGTCTGATCTCTCTGGTAAGCAGTTTTAACCATAAGTGGTGGAGGATAACCTGTATCAATCTGGCTGTTACACACAATTTCCTTGGAGCTGTTCAACACCCATTCGGACTTCTTTTGTTGTTTTGTACATCCTTCTCTGAACTTTGGGGATTATTTTCTCTATTCTACACAGACTTTTGATTTATTTCTACGTTTTTTGAATTTTGCACCGGTGTATTTATGCACTAGTTAAACAATACTTTGGTATATTTATGCAACTTATTTTGCTTTTTATTGATGCAGCGCAGCTTTTTTCCTTTTCTATATTGATGAAGTCCTGCCTGGTTCGAAACGTTGTTATTCTACTTCATTTGGTGGCCCGTACGGGGACAGCATGAACTCAACTCCGATTTTTCCTAAACTCCATGCTGATTTATATCAGGTTAACAGACACCTATTGAAAGTTCTGCATTGTGTTGTGCCTTGTTTTGCTAGTGCTAGGAGTGGCAGGTGGTTGTTGTTGGGGTTTCGCTGTCCACCAGGCAGATCTTTGTGATAGCAGGTTGGGTTTTCTCAACTGTAGGTGCCTTAGGGTGCAATGTACAGGGTGAGATACCCTGGGTGAAAATGTAATTATTTTGTTTAAGAAATTAAATTAAAAGGGGTACCCCTGTAGAGGGTTTGTTACTCTCTGTGTGAACCTAGGTTTTACATGCATGTTGGTTACCTGGACTGCACAATTTAGTCAGGAAGAGGTTTTTGGGACTTAAGACCCCTGGAGAACCTACATTAACATGCATGTTGTTTCCCTGGACTGCAAAATTTAGTCTATAGGAGGTTTTGGGGATTTAGGACCCCTGGAGAACCTGCGTTTACATGCATGTTGTTTGCCGTGACTGCAAAAATTTAGTCTGGGTGAGGTTTTGGGGATTTAAGGGCCACTGGAGAACCTGCGTTTATATGCATGTTGGTTTCCTGGATTGGCAATCAATCTGGAGGAGGCTTTAAGGTTATCAGACCTCTGGAGAGTCTAAGTTTAAATGTTTTGTTAGATGAGTTCTGAGATGTAGCTACTAGTAGAAAAAGGTACCTTTTGTTTTGTATAACATATAATATAAAAATTGTGATGTAAAATAATACTCATGAGTTTAGAAATGTCAGGAAAGGTAAGTCCTGACAGGTAAACCAGGTAAAGGTTTTGGAGCTTCATTTGTTAACAAAGTTAAAAGGTATGTATCATCTTTGTACTATAGGTGTATGTATGTTTATATGTTTCTGTTGTAACGATCTGTGTACTAACTGAGCTAAGATCAGGTTGAGACATTCCTGATAGCCGTGGCAAGCAGGGCTTGGCGGTTTTTCATGTCTTGAGACAACCTTTTTAGTAAGGAGACGTATGCGCGTACGGTGCCTATTGGCTTTACTCTGAGCACTGCTGTCCATAAGTAATTACTAAACGAACCTGTCAGTTTTAATCATTCTGTGAATATATATATATATATATATATATATATATATATATATATATGTATATGGTCAGGAATTTTTGTTCATATGTATGAATACTTTGCTAGGTGGAATGCCTGTGTATTGCTATATAGAAAACAGAAGATAATGACAATTTGTTAATGAATGTTCACAAATGTGAGTTGATTTCTAGGGTATATTGTATGTGTGATTAATGAAGGGAGAATGATCATCTCCCAAATAAGGTTTGAATAAGTCTGTAGTGGTTGTAAAGTGGTTGTAAAGACGTTGGTGTGAAAGGACCCTGTGTGTTAGTTATATGAATGAATGAATGTAAGAAGTATGCCCCCTGAACAAGGTGGAAGGAAAGGTTAAAGTGAGGAACTACAAGGTCCAGCATCGCTCTCACTGTACACTGTATTTTAAAACTTTCTTAACCACTTCCCAACGGCCGTACGACTTTGTACGGCCGAAGGGATGTCCTGAATCTCTAACAGGCCGTGTTTTTACGGCCTGCGCTCCGCCAGGCCACTGGGGGGCACACAAGCGCATTCCTGCCGCATCGCTGACATGCCGATGCGCGTGGCTGGTGGCCGTGATGTCCGCCAGGCACTCGGGATCGGCGGCTGCAGGGACAAGACGTGGATCTCTGTGTGTAAACACAGAGATCCATGTCCTGTCAGGGGAGAGAGGAGACCGATCTGTGTCCCTTGTACATTGGGACACAGCATCAGTCACCTCCCCCAGTCAACCCCTATCCCCCCACAGTTAGAACACAACTTAGGGTACACATTAACCCCTTCCTCACCCCCTAGTGTTAACCCCTTCAATGCCAGTCACATTTATACAGTAATTAGTGCATACAGTATTTATAGCACTGCTCGCTGTATAAATGTGAATGGTGCCAAAAATGTGTCAAAAGTGTCCGATGTCTCCGCCATAATGTCGCAGTCATGAAAAAAATGCTGATCGCCGCCATTAGTAGTAAAAAAAAAAAAATAATAAAAAATAATAATTCTGTCCCCTATTTTGTAAGCGCAATAACTTTTGCGCAAACCAGACGCTTATTGCGATTTTTTTTTTTTACCAAAAATATGTAGAATACGTATCGCCTAGACTGTTTTTAAATTGGGCTATTTATTACAGCAACAAGTAAAAAATAGTTTTTTTTTCAAAATTGTCGCTCTATTTTTGTTTATAGCACAAAAAATAAAAACCGCAGATCAATCAAATACCACCAAAAGAAAGCTCTATTTGTGGGGAAAAAAGGACGCCGATTTTGTTTGGGAGCCACGTCGCACGACCGCGCAATTGTCAGTTAAAGTGATGCAGTGCCACAAGCTGAAATTTCACCTGGTCAGGAAGGGGTATATGTGCCCAGTAAGGAAGTGGTTAAGGACCTAATATAAATTCTGAAAAGAAACCAAGTTTAAAGGGGTTAGAATCACCTTGAAAACTTTGTATTGGGATTGAGAGGGAGACAGCGTGGCCATCTGTCTCCTCCCCAATGAGGTATTCAAGCTGCACAGATAAAGAGTCCCCTCAGCCAGATAGCTCCATGAAAAGATGAGGAGTTAGAAGTTATTTAAACTGAAAAAAATAAAAGATAATAAGTTGTTTGTTTTAGGTAATTTGCGACACAAAGTTCACATATTTTTGTATCTAGCATACTGCTTTTGGAAGGAAAATTTATATAGGTAATCATAGGATCTTAAACTGAACAGAGGGCTTGTTTTGTTTTATTAGCCCCCTTTTATTACTAAAATACTGCAATAGGCAGATGGTTCAATGTGACATAAATAATAGTGAAGTTTATATTCATAAAATATTAGACTTTTTGGTGGTACAGATGACTTTAATGATCTCTTCTTTAATTGGATGCTTAGACACAATTTGTGTATATATCTTATTGTTGTAGCTGCTCTCGGAGTACTATCTGTTGTGGAACTTCAGGTCCCACCATGGCTGGAATCTGTAGATAAATTCACTGCTGTTAATGTAATTAATGTCATGGTTAAAAAGATTGTACAGTGTAGGTTTTACATGTTAGACAAGATAATATATTTCTTTCAGTATGTATGTAGGAGCGTAGAAGGTTTAAGCCACCATGTTTGAAATAGTGGTCTGCACATATGTGCACAAAACAATATTAAATCACTTTTGTGACAGTTTATTTCAGTTCTCTGTATCTCTAAGGGGCCCGAATAGGAAGCTATGTCTGGTTACTTTAGACAGACACCTGTTGAGCTAGCAGAATATCTCAGAATACTTTCTTATACATTTGTTTTTTTTCTTCAAACAGAAAACGCCTATCCTGGAAATAGTACTCCATTTTATTTATAATAAGTATTCTGTCTTTTATATTATGGACTGCAGTAGTATAGTGCTACCATCCTATTATATGTGCTATATGTAGCACATACAGGGGGGCAAGTTGGATAATTAGAGTTTCAATTTTAATATTAGCTTGTAAGCTCTGGTGAGCAAGGTCCCTTATTGGTATTGGCGATAACTCATTTTGCCCTACGTGATTATAATATTTTGTAATCATCAGGCTGATTATTAGTTTGACTAAAGCAATAATGTGTTTCTTTATTCCAGGAGCCGCTAACACTTTTTATATGTAAAGTTATACTTTGTAAAATGTCATAACTTTTAATTTTATTATGCAAACTTTTTCCTAGTTATGCTTCTACAGATGGCAAAGTCAGTTTTTTAATTAGCGTCACTCTGCATTAATATGATCTAATTAACAATAAAATGTGTATATAACTATTCTTAAGGAAACTTTAGTTAGCTTTAGTTAGCTTTCAGGTTTTTCTAAAAATGATTAGTTATGTTTTTGGGTACAATATATATGAGACATATTTTTGGAGGGGCTTTCCTGAATAACATTATATTAAAATTGGAATTTTTGGGGATCATACACAGTAATAGCATGTAATGTAAATCTGCAACCAACCAATTAGGTAGACCAATTATAAGTGTTAATGTGTCGAATTTAATTAAATAAACTGTAATGACATTCTATTTATTTAGGGCCCCTGTAAAGGACATATGATACATTTAAATCTTAAGTTTAGAGTTTTACTGACAACAGAAACTGTCTCATATAAAATATGAAGCTTTATTTCTTTTATAAAAAATAAAAGTTATTTGTTGCTAGTGATGGTATACTCGAATATTTAGATATCTTAAGTTTGTAGGATGTTGACCTAGGCATTGTTTCATCATTTATAATAACACTGATTAATGTTTTCAGGTTTTATTGTCTTCTTTCAGATAATTAGGGACATAGTAATGCATTTCTTTTCTTTTTTTTTAAACCTCTTTGGATTTAACAGACTGTGCAAGTGATCATGTCATTTTATTTGATTTCTGTTTAATTATGAACATTATCACAATGTAGTTTCATAAAAATGCAGTTCTACAAATTCTATTTTGTGTGCCTGTATATAGATTATATTGAAATGAAAGAACAACGCTGTAGATCTAGATATACTTTAATAAATGTTTGTTTCTTTTTAAAAGTAAATAGAAGTTTTTCATATGGTCATGCAAATGTACAAGACAACAGTGAAGTGTCTGATGTGGGAAGTGTTTCCCAGGATTAGGGTGTATACAGCACTAATATCAGATAATTGTACCCATTTTTATGAAAGATCAGTTTCATTCTGTTCTATGCTTGGCATAGACGGTAGAACCTTGTGTCCACACTCAAATTCATTGATGGACATCATGTATGGGCTGTTGTAGACCACATTAAATAAAATTTGATGGGCCATATGGAACTTTGGATACATTTTGTCACACATTTTCTGAGTTCTAGAGGCAATTAATAGTTGCTTAGATTGAAAACTGTACCGTGGGAGATAAAATGTTTCAGTGTTTACCTTAATTACCTAAATTGGTGCAGTTTTGTTTCTATACAGATACTTGTTTTACATGTGATCTATTGTTACAATCAAAGCCACTAGAGCAGTGGTTCTCAACCTTTCTAGTGCCGTGACCCCTTGATAAAATTTCCCAAGTTGTGGGGACCCCTAATAGTAAATTAATTTTTTCATAGCGTGGGTTGTCAGCACCCAAGGCAAGACAAGTAATTTGCCCCCCTAATCCACGGACATTTAGCCCTTCTTGAGTCCCTTCCACTCGTACAGTATTTAAACCACTTATGGTACATTTTGGGATGTACCACTCTGTCTCTTTTTGTTCTCCTTTCTTTCCCTTTTATCTCTCTCCATGCTAATTTATTTAATTTACCCCCCCCCCCCCAATCCCTCTCTCTAGACATGTTTCTTGTTCTTTCCCTTATTCTTTCTCTCTCCTTTTCTTTGTTCCTACCAATCTTTTCCTCTCTCTTACATGTATTCTCTATTTGTATTCCTTCTCTTACTCCTTGGCAGGGGGGGTGGGGGGAATGGGATGAGAAGCAGTGCTGGTGGGGAGTTGGGATGAGTGGCAGTCCTGGCAGGGAGTTGGGATGAGTGGCAGTCCTGGCGGGGAGTTGGGATGAGTGGCAGTCCTGGCGGGGAGTTGGGATGAGTGGCAGTCCTGGCGGGGAGTTGGGATGAGTGGCAGTCCTGTCTGGGAGTTGGGATGAGTGGCAGTGGCAAAGGTAGTGTTACTCCGACTGTGTGGTGTCTCGTAGCAGTGACACCTATGCCGAAATCAGGAGATCGGGTCTCCCCCAGCCCCTTCAACTTCATACTCCTCACCAGTCAGCTGACCTCTAGTCTCTGTCCCCCAGCCATCCTGTGAACTGGATGGGTGGCTGTGAAAGGGCTGAGTGGACGGGCGCGGGCTCCGGGCACAGCCAAGCTAAGCAGCCATCAAAAGGCTGGGAGAGAGCAGTGTGGGCTTCAGTAACAGCCCAGGATTTGGTGACCCCGGGCAAATCATAATTTGACCCCCAGGTTGAGAACCACTGCACTAGAGGAATGTATGTCAGTAACTCTTCAAGACTGCAAGTACATTAAAGATCATACAAGGAAGTGGGAGAATTCACATTTCAAATGTCCATTTAAATCAACATTGGTGAAAGTGACATTTTCAGTTTATCATGTAGTCACAGCCTGCATGAGATTAGCAGGGTTGTTATTTCACATAAGTGCACGTGGAATACATACAAGAGACTGTTGCAGACTAAGACATTGGAAGTATTTCAGTAATGGACAATTCTAAACAATTATATGTGATACTCTATATGTAAAGAATTACCCTTGTTTTGTTTGTTATATATGTCATAAGCATTATTACTGTAAACACCTTAAAGTGGAAATTAAGTCCTGCTGGCCCCTTTTGCAGGCATTGCTATACTGTTCCCTGTGTGACCTCTAACTCTGACCTAGCTTGTTGTTACCTGTGAATGCCTGCTGCCTGTTCTGATCCCGGCCTGCTGATTCTGATGATCTTCCAGTACTACTCGGCTTGTGACCTGACCTCTCTTCTGCTTAACAATTATGCCCGATCTGCCTGATTATTACCGACCCGGCCTGTCTGACCCTGCATCTCGCTCATCCAGCCTGCTACAGCTCCCAGTCCTGCAAGCCTGCATCTGGTACTGCTCCGTGGTTCATCCCAGCCTGCCACCAGTCAAGCATCGTGTCAGCTCATCTACTATCTGCCTGCTGACCACCGCTACTACAGGGACTATTGAACTGTTTACAGGCACTCATACCCCACCATGCTCCTGTGGCTGCTGTATCACTGCCAGTAGTCCATGAGCCGGAGTTGTACGAGAGGCCTTCCTCTGCACGTCAAGCTCACATTCCAGGTACGTAACACCTACATTTTCATTACATTATAAACCGCTTTAAATTTTTTACATTATATGACAAATCAGAGGCAAATAAAAAAAAATTATTTGATTGTATAGTGACTTTAAAAAAAAAAAATACAATTATTATTGTTGTTTCACAGAGTCTGATGCAGTGGAATGTTTGGGACCCACTAAATGCATTGTTTAATCACTACCGACCCCCCTAATTGATATTTTCTGTTTTAATATTTTCTGTTTTCATAAAGCATAATAAAGGTCATAAAAATAATACCATTCATATTAGTACAAAACAATGAAAATAATAAAATGCAAAAAAACACTTAACTATGCTTCTCTCTTCAAGTATACAGAACCAAATGTAAGGGGTATTCCTTAGTGTAACATTTCAGTTATAACAAGTAAGTGATGTTATTCTAGCTATCATCAATATCAATCATATGTAATCAGCATAGGAGAATATAAGGTAAGGTAATATTTAGTTACAGCGAAAATAGAAGAAAATAGTGTTTGCTCGATAGAGCGGGTCAGAATAACCTAAAATAATTAGGAGAAATTAATGAACTATTCCAGGGCCAAGTTCCTACTAATTGGTTTGGCGTTATCTGGAGATTAAGTTATATTCCTATCTCAGATGACCCTTGTTTTGATTGGTTAAACTTGTTTGTAAGAAAAATAAAGCAAAACTGAACCAGTTGAGGTAAGGGAACAATGGAGAATGAGGAATATTTCCAGAGAGGATATTTATAGGGCAAACTCCCTCAAAGAGGCAACAATGTTTTACCAAAACTCGGAGGTGCTCAAACCACAATGTTTCATATTTGGATATATTGTCAAGAAACATTGCTTCTGTTTTTGCATGAATCATGGATTGAGAAATACTGTTTTTGACTGATAAAATACATAGTGAGTCAGATTTCCATGCTGTCGCAATAGTCTGCTTTGCTGCTGAGGTTACAAAGAGCATTCGTTTAAATTGATGATGCGATAGGGTGTGGGGTTTACTGTTCAGAAGTGCCAGAGCTGTATCAGGTGGTAGAATAGTGTTGAACATTGTGTTAAGGATTTGAAACACTTCCAACTAAAATTATTTGTTTGAGAGCATTTTTGCAAGACAAGCAAAATGGTTTAATACATTTTGCCTTGATATACAAATGATGTCTTGATAAGAAAAGAGTAGCGTCATGTCACAACTGAGTATAAAAAAGAAGAGAGGGGCCTCTAAGTGTAGCAATATGGTTACATTTAATGAAGGTACAAAATTTAGCAACTTATTGCTACACTTAAAAGGTGCCTCTCTTCTCTTTTATACTCTGTAAAAAAATGCTTTGATATGCAAGTGCTTTGGATTACAAGTATGTTTCTGGAACAAATTATGCTTGCAAACCAAGGTTTTACTGTATTTTGCATTCCCACCAGGGGTAAGGCAGCCTCGGAAGTAGTGGGAAGAATATTGTGGAGAGAATTTTGAAATTCTGGCAGGAACCAGATACCACCTAGTGAGCACTTTGTAGTTTGTTTCAAGAGCCACTATATTCAGTGAGACCGATTTGGTGGCTTGCCAGAGTTGGGTCCAATTTATGTCGTCTGGTTGTAATTGAATGTCTCTTTCCCATTTGTTGGTATAGGTTAGGGGAGAGGAAGTGGTGTGTGAAAGTAATTGGTTATAGAAATCAAAAATTAGTCCACGCCTATGAGGATCAGTTTTACAAGCTTGTTCAAAGGTAGTGAGATTTGGGGATGTCGCATCTGAAGATTCATTTTTTGTAAAAACGTTTTTAATTTGCAGATACCTAAAGGTTTCCGTAATAGGAATATCATATTTTTCTTGTAAGGTTGGAAATTAACCACTTGCCCACCGGGCTTGTTTTTCAGATTCGGTGTTTTGCTAGAAAATTACTTAAACCCCCCAAACATTATATATTTTTTTTTCTAACACCCTAGAGAATAAAATGGCAGTCATTGCAATACTTTTTGTCACACCGTATTTGCGCAGCGGTCTTACAAGCGCACTTTTTTTGAAAAAAAAAACACTTTTTTGAATAAAAAAATAAGACAACAATAAATTTGGCCCAATTTTTTTATATATTGTGATAGATAATGTTACACCGAGTAAAATGATACCCAACATGTCACACTTGAAAATTGCGCCCGCTCGTGGCATGGCGTCAAACTTTTATCCTTAAAAATCTCGATAGGCAACGTTTAAAAAATTCTACAGGTTGCATTTTTTGAGATACAGAGGAGGTCTAGGGCTAGAATTATTGCTCTCGCTCTAACGATCGCGGCGATACCTCACTTGTGTGGTTTAAACACCGTTTTCATATGCGGGCGCTACTCGCGTATGCGTTCGCTTCTGTGCGCGAGCTCGTCGGGACGGGGCGTTTTACATTTTTTTTTTTTGTTTTCTTATTTATTTTTAATTTGTTTATAATTTTATACATCTAAATAAATTTAAAAAAAAAATTATCACTTTTATTCCTATTACAAGGAATGTAAACATCCCTTGTAATAGAAAAAAGCATGACAGGTCCACTTAAATATGAGATCTGGGGTCAAAAAGACCTCAGATCTCATATTTAGGCTTAAATGCAAAAAAATAAAAAAAAATAAAAAAAATGTCATTTTTCAAATTTCAGAAAAAAAAAATGTTTCTTTAAGACGCTGGGCGGGACTGACGTTTTGACGTCACTTCCGCCCAGCAGAGCTGTGGGGGATGGGTGGGGGCGATTTTTCCCTCACTCGTATCCCAACACAGCCAGCAAGAGGACCCGATCGCCTCCGCCGTTACCGACGGCTCCGGTAAGCGGCGGAGAGCGCGGGAGAGCGGCGGGAGGGGGGGGGGGCCTCTCCCGCCACCGATAACGGCGATCTTGCGGCGAATCCGCCACTGGGACCGCCATTATCGTGTACAGCACTGCCCACGGAAAAGATGGATATCTCGGTTGTGGCAGCAGCTGCTGCCGTTACCGAGATATACATCTTTAAAGTCATGACGTCTTTTTACTATGACACCATGGGCAAGTGGTTAAGTAATAGATGTGGATGTATAAAAATTATGTGCACAAGATGAAAAGAAGGTTGGGGAGGACCAGGCTGGATAGAACAATGGGTTATGAAGAAAGGAAAGTAGAGGATTGTGGAGAGATTGCAGGCCAAAACGTGTTTTCAATCTGAGTAGGAGAGAGCCATTAAAGATTTGCAGTAGAGAGAGAATCACAAACAGCTGATTCAAATGCCACCCATAGTGGGGTTTCAGTCGTTGTATGATATTTGAGTAATAATGACAATTGGGCTGCAAAGTAATATTTAGTAAATTCCGGTACTCCCAGACCTCCCCGGATTATAGGACAATTCAAAGTAGGTTTAGGTAATCTGGATACGTAAGAATATTACAATTCGTTAACTAATTGGATTTAGATATCGAGTGGTAGGCATACATTAAGGGCTTTGGATTTGTGAGTTTTCATTTTAAGGCCAGATACTTCTTCAAATTTGAAGAGGATATCTATAAGAGTTCGTACTGATGTTATAGGTGAGGTGAGGAATAGTAGGACATCATCTGCAAACATGCATAGCTTATGATGATACAAACAAGAAGGACATGCGCCAAACTAAGTGCAGTAAGTCGGGATTTAATAAAAATAATTTTATAAACAATAATTTTATAAACAATGTTTATTAAATCCCGACTTACTGCACTTAGTTTGGCGCATGTCCTTCTTGTTTGTATATATCTTTAAGAGTCTGCTTCTGCTTCAGGATTGTGCTGCCACTAGTGTGATTGGACTATTAGTGAATTTTCATTGGACTTCTATTTGACTATTATTGTATGGTCATTTATTCGTTCGTTCATTCATTTGAATATTGCTTTCTGTTATTGACATGGACCTTATGATGTGCTAAATTTAATTCAATTTTATTATCGATTGTGCCTTTTAATCGTGCGCCATCTACCAATTTTACTATTGCTTATGATGATGATGACCTAATTCTAATCGTCTTATGTCTGAATTGGATCTAATAAGTTGGGCAAGGTGTTCAATTGCTAAATCAAAGAGGAGAGGGAAAAAGGGACAGGTTTGTCTAGTACCTCTTTCAATGTTAAATTGGTCAGATTTAAATCACAAATAGGTTATATATGCCTTAGGATGCTGATATAGAGTAGTGATCCATCTCAGGAAATGAGGACTGAACCCCCATCTACGAAGAATAGAGTGTAGGTAAAGGCCATGACAATGAATCAAACGCCTTTCTTATGTCCAATAAAAGGGAAAATGTTGGAATTTGGCGAGTACGAGCCACATGAGCTAAAAATGTAGAGCGGCATATGTTGTCACCAGCCTGTCCTTAAGGAATAAATCCAGTTTGATCTTTGTGAATTAGAGAGCCTATATTGGGATCAAGTCTGAAAGCGAGAATTTTGGCCAATATCTTGATATCTACATTTAGGATTGATATCGGTCTATAATTAGACCAAGATGTATTATCTGTGTTAGGTTTGGGGATCATAGAAATAGAGCCAGTGAGTGATTAATTTTGGAAATAGGGCCTTTAAGGAGAGAGTTAAATACTTCAATCATGAGAGAAGATAGTAGGAGCATGAAACGTCTATAGTAAGTGGCTGAGAGGCCGTCGATACCTGGTCGTTTTTGTAGCTTAAAGGATTTTCTAGAGTTTTCTGTTGGGATGGGAAGAGAGAAGGAAGATGAATTTTGGATAAAAGTGTAGTCAGATGAGATTGATCGAATGTATTAGTATCCTTGTATAGTTCAGAAAGTTTTTTATGGAATAAATTAAGAATTTTTAATGGATAGGTTTTGGGGTATAGTTGGTCTTTCTCAATGCTAAGGCTAAAAAGGTGTGTTTTGTTAGCTTTTATATAGAAAGTATGTTTAGATCTACAAAACGTTTTCTCAGCTGATTCCGATACAAATATATCAAGTTCCAGTCGAGTCTTGTCATAAATACGTTTATTTGATGGTGAAGGTGTAGTCTGAAATTTTTCGGAAGCTTTATAAAATGCTTCTTCCAGACCTTTGTGTATGTGTTGTTTTTCCTTGCGATGATGGGATGCTTGACTAATACAAACCCCTCTAATATGAGGTTTGAGAGCTTGTGGATAAGATAATGCTTTATGCATCAAATAAACCTATTTATGACAAAACTCGACTGGAACTTGACATATTTCTATCGGAATCAGCTGGTAAAACGCTTTGTAGATCTAAACATACTTTCTATATAAAAGCTAACAAAACAGACACCTTTTTGGCCTTGGCATTGAAAAAGACCAATTATACCCCAAAACCTATCCATTAAAAATTCTTAATTTATTCCATAAAAAACTTTCTGAACTATACAAGGATACTAATACATTCGATCAATCTCATCTGATAATTTGGAAAATAATTTTAACGCTTTAGTGTGTTTCTGGGGAGAGTTGAGACCTTGTACGTTAAGCGTCAATATATTCAGGGAAGACTTTATAATTAGTAAATTAGGTTTAAGGTCAGGTTTTTCCTCACTGAAGGGGAGGAGTTGAATGATAGTTAATAATTATTCTGTAAAATTAAAATATGCTAGAGAGTACAATTAGGATCGAACAACGCTATTATAACAATATTATTATAGGTGTTTGAGAGAAGTTACCTATAAAGGTGGATAAAAAAAATATATAAAAGAAAAAGTGCTCCTCTTTGGAGCAGGTTATCCAATGAATGCTGTTAGATCATCAATCAGTGGATAAAAAAAATGTTTCAAAGAGTGAAACAAATCTATGTTGGTCACTCGAGGAAAAGATGGAGGCGCAGTGGCTGTCCCCGGGACTACAACAGCCATCTAAACATTCAGTAAGCAAAAAAATGATTAGACTAACGAGTCATAATTATAAATATTGTGAGGTAAAGGATGATATATCCAGCTGGATATATCCTCCTTTACCTCACAATATTTATAATATTTATAATATTTATAAAAAACATTTTTTAATAATTAGATATTGTAGCTACAATATCTAATTATTAATTTTTTTTTTTTAAAGTATAATTTTTTTTAAATTCAAATTAAACCTTTGAGTAGATTTGATATTGTAACAATGTATAGATAAAGCCATCTATCAACTATTAACTCATCAATGGTAATCAACTTTGTTCCTGTGAAAAAATTGCTTTTCTAGACCTTAAAGCTAGTTGTTTATCATCGTTCATTATTGTTTGTGCATCTTTAACACTTTATTTGGGTGTTGATCACCCCTAAACTTTATTTGTTTATATGCAATTTAGTTATTTGAAACCTGATACACGCATGTTCCATGGTTTTTCACTTTTGTTCATATTACATTGCCATTTGCACTATTTCACTGGTACATACACTGTTTGTTACAGCGGTGACCCTTGCATTTGAAAGTGTTTGAGATTGTGCTCATCACAATTTTATATAAAAATTGTAAGTGATTTGTACACTCTATAGATTTGAGCAGCACTCTCACATATACTGTATAACACACTAGGTTTCCTCTATCCGTTTGGGATTTATTTGGCCAGCGCAGGAGACCCCTCTCTTCATCAATAATAATAGGCCCCATTAATGAAACTGCTTGAAGGAGCCCTTATAATTTAAGAATTGAATTGAATATATAAAGTAATGAAATCTAATAAATATATAAACAAAAAAAATATTAACTATATAAAAATAATAATAAAAAAAATCTGTCATAGAAACGATTGAAGTGCATAAGCTCCACACAATGGCCCAGATTCAGGTACATCTGCGCATTATTGGACCGGCGTAGCGCACCACCTTTACGTTAGACTTGCGCAATTTTGCCGCGTAATCCCCCTATTCTCGTAGCTTTAGTGCAGGAAATTGCGCATGCGTAACGTTTTTTCCGAGGCGTAAGGAGGAGTAATACAAATTGGGAAGGACGTGGGCGTGTTACATTGAAATGAGCCGTGACCCCATGCAAATGAAGGGCCGGCCGGCTCGCGCATGCGCGCTTGAAGGAGACCATGTCAGCTCCGCTGTGCGCATGCTCACAACTCGGGAGCGGCGCAATCAGTGAAATAGGAAATGGACTAGGGCAACGTTGTGAACTACGCAAACAGCATAAATAGACACACACAAACGCACTTGCATTGCAAAAGTACATCCCTTTGTCCCTTCCCATTTAACCTAGTGCCTTTGTCCTGTTGTTCGTTGCGGTGTGTTTTGTAGTTGTCAGATTAGTGTTCTGTGTGATCAAGTGTTTGTTAGTAGATCTTTGAAAGTGTTTTTTGATAAGTGTTTGAGAGACTGTTTGTTTGATTGATTTATTTCTGTTCGTTTGTTTTCCTGCTGTTTTTTTGTTTTGTTTTTTTGTGACTGTTTCTTGCTGAGTAGTTTTCTCTTTGTGTGTGTTCTTGCTTGATTGGTTGTGCTTGTTTGTGTGAGTGAATTTTGTTGACTGGGAGTGATTTTTTTGGGAAGTATGACAGAGAGAAAGAGAAAGCTCAATTTTACAGTTGGGAAAAACGAATTCTTGCCCGGGCCATTAGCGAGTATGGGCGTTTCCTCCACGGCCCAGACAGTGCCAACACCACCCCGGCCAGGAGGAGGGAGATTTTGGATATGATCACTGAGCAGGTCAATTCAGCGGGGCAGGGGGAGACACGGACCCGGTCTGGGATTGGCAAAAAAATCAATGACCTCCGGCGTCTGGTCAAACAGAAGCTGGCCAGAATGCATGCCCATGCCAGGGGCACAGGAGGGGGCCCACCATGCCGTATTAGGCTGACAGCGGAGGAGCGTGCGGTGGCCCTGACCTTTCATCGGCATGAAGTTGAGGGCCTGCCCGGCTTTGACTCAAGTCCGGAGCCCATGGGGGCAGGTAAGTTTTTTTTTATTATCAGGTGTGTAGCATGTGTGGGGGAGGGGGTGAAAGGGAATATGTGGCAACTGTGTGGATCCTCCAACCTGTGAATGTTTTGTGTCATCCACAGATGTGCAGGAGGGTGCAGGGCCATCTGGCCTGACCGCACCAACCCCAGGACAGCAGCCTAATGAGGCCCCCCCAACAAGGCCGGAGTCCGCGGAGGAGGTTCAAGAGGAGGAGGAGAATCATGAGGAGGAGGAGAATCATGAGGAGGAGGAGTCCATGTCAGGCACTGGACGTTTGGTTTTTGAGGACTCTTCCCCTCTGGCTGGCAGCAGGCAGCCCTCCCTAAGGGGGATGCCTCCCCCTCCTCCCCCAACATGGCTCCCCTCACAAGGGCCTCCCCTTCTCCCCGGCCACAAGCATCAGCTGGAGGCAGGATTTCATCCCAGAACACCAGGGGGGTGGCCGATCTCCTGCCCGCCACTCTGAGAAGGGACCAGTTCCTCCAGACCCGCCATCTGGGACAGGTCAGCCAGACATTGGTGCGGATGGAGGAGAGCCTGTCCTCCATCAAGGATACGCTGGGGAACCTGGACTCCCACTCCCGGGCTTTCACAACCTGCCTAAACGAACTGCAGACGACATCAGCAGGCGTTGGGCAGGATGTGAGGGCCCTTACCCTGGCTATCCAGGCCAACACGGCAACACTTGGTGCTGCCCTGTACAGAATAGCCGTGGCCTTGGAGGGCAGGCCGCCAGGTGGGCAGAGATCAGGGGCTGCTCCTCCTTCCCCGGTTTTACCCCTCCCCCATGAGTCTCCCCTGAGAAGCCAGGGCCGTGACCGGGGGCGCCCCAGGCGTGGCTCACGCAAAGGGCTTTAATTTGTTTTTTCCCCCTTTTTTTTTTTTGCTGGAAATTTTTTGCTTTTGCAGGTATTTTTTTTTCTTGGGTTGTGAATGCTGTTTGAATGTGGGGGTGACATTCCTGCCGGAAAAGGGGTGTCACCCTCAATTTTGGTGGAGTAGGGTTCCCCAGGACCAGGGAGAAGTGATCCCCAGGTCCGTGTGAATGGTGTATGAATGTACAGTGACATAATTGGAGCCTTGGCGTGGCGTTGCTGCTCACAAGTCCAGCATGGCGGACTGGTGCCAATCCAATTTGATGTGGATGTGGGGTGTGTGTGCTAGGGACCACAGTGGTGTGCATGCATGCATTCTCATTGTGCCATGATTAATGTGTGTGTTTAACGTGCAAAGATGCCCAATATGAGTTGTCTCCTGGCTGCTCTTCCCTCAGAAGACGGGGTAGCCTCGGTTAGGGGTGGATTGTCTGGTTCAGGGGTCAGGTCATCACGTAGGGCAATCTGCAGGCCCTTTCTTACTGCGAAGTTGTGCAGCATGCAACATGCACCGATGATCTGGCACACAAAGTTTGGGGAATACAAGAGGGTACCCCCAGACTTATCCAGGCATCGGAAACGTGACTTTAGTAGGCCAAAGGTGCGCTCCACCACTGCTCGTGTTTGGGCATGTGCTTGATTGTATCTTTCCTCTCCTGGAGTTTGAGGGTTCAGGATAGGAGTCATGAGATGGGGTCCCAGTGGATATGCAGAGTCACCTGTAAGGCAAAAGACAGGAGGATGTTAGTCATGCATGTGGCCCTTGTGATGTGTGCATCATGGGAGGGGATAGTCATGCCTGACTCCCATGTCACTCACCAACCAGCCAGGTGTCCCCATACACGTTCTGATCGAATTCCATTCGGCTGTGGCATTGATTGTATATGTAGCTGTCATGGTTGGACCCTGGGTGTTTGGCACGGACGTGCCATATGAGGCCTTGGCCATCGACTATCACCTGTACATTGATGGAATGCCAATGCTTCCGATTGCGGTACATGTGCTCTGTCTCCTGGGGGGGCTGGAGTGCCACATGTGTGCAATCAATGGCCCCCACAGTGCGTGGGAATCTGGCAATTCTGTAGAAATCTGTCATTGCCTTCAGTCGCAGCTCCTCAGTGGTGGGTTTGATGATTTGGTTGGCCATGCGTCTGAGGATTGCAGGGACAACCTGGTGCACACATCTGCTCATGGAGGATTGTGACATCCCAGCCACCACTCCACTTGTTCTTTGAAAAGAGCCACTGGCAAGGACATGGAGTGTTGCCATGACCTTGACCAGTGGCTGCACTGCATGTGAGCGGTGTGTTGGGCTGGTGATGTCCTCCTGCAGGGTTGTGGTTAATTCCAGGATGACATGAGGGGTGAATCTGAAGATGCGAAACACCTCAGAATCACTCATGCCAAACAGGTCTATGCGGGTGCGGTATATCCTCTCCCGTGCCATCCTCCGTGCCATCCTCCGTGCCCTCATCCTTCTTTGTTCATCTAAAGTCAGTAGTATAGCTATGTGCGACGATGCCCCTGGCATGTTGGCATACAGATTGTTGTGCAACACGTGTGACTGCTGAGCTCCTCACTAACAGTGTTGCTTTATCTAACAAGTAGACTTTTTTTCTCTTTTTAGACCAGCTTTTATATGGTCTAATTTTAGACAGGACATTTTGCTGTTGCGCACACTGCGTCGCCTGCGCTGCCCCAACGTTCTTTTGTGGATCCCCGTAAGTCCCTCATTAGCATATTTGACTAGCAAATCAATGGTCTGTGTAGCGCACTTTTGAGCGGACGGATGCGCCAGTCTAACGAAATTACGCAGGACAAAAAAAAGTAGATTTTTTGCGTATCTCGTTCTGGGGATGCCATGCATCGAAACGCACGCGCACATTTCGACTTACGCCTGCGCATCTCCTGTTGCGCAGGCGTAATCGCTCTGTGAATCTGGGCCAATATCTCCAGGACATCAGATATGTTGCCACATGCAATGCAAGAATTATGGCAAACATCTTAAGGAGATTGAAACATAAGTATCACCCCTATTAGAAAGCATCAGTCTGTAATATCTTCTTCTTTAGGTGGAGGAGAAGTAAAACCACCTCTTTTGTGTGGCTAAGTGGGGCCTGACCCATCCGAATATTTGTAGCTTTATGAGGTTTTTGTGCAGATGAAGAATTCTTTCCATGTTTAGACCCATCTATTGTAGTTCTGGGTGCTGACAGGCAGAGTTCTCTACTGATGACAAGAAGTTCATTTGTTGATTTGAAGGTACAGTGCCTTGCAAATGTATTCAGCCCCCTTGAACTTTGAGACCTTTTGCCACATTTCAGGCTTCAAACATAAAGATATAAAACTGTAATTTTTTGTGAAGAAACAACAACAAGTGGGACACAATCATGAAGTGGAACGAAATTTATTGGATATTTCAAACTTTTGATATTTGATACTCGTTCCATTTCAATATTATCGTTAGGACAGTGCTCCTTGGGATGTTTAAAGCTTGGGAAATCCTTTTGTATCCAAATCCGGCTTTAAACTTCTCCACAACAGTATCTCAGACCTGCCTGGTGTGTTCCTTGTTCTTCATAATGCTCTCTGCACTTTAAACGGACCTCTGAGACTATCACAGTGCAGGTGCATTTATACGGAGACTTGATTACACACAGGTGGATTCTATTTATCATCATTAGTCATTAAGGTCAACATTGGATCATTCAGAGATCCTTACTGAACTTCTGGAGAGAGTTTGCTGCACTGAAAGTAAAGGGGCTGAATAATTTTGCACGCCCAATTTTTCAGTTTTTTATTTGTTAAAAAAGTTTGAAATATCCAATAAATTTCGTTCCACTTCATGATTGTGTCCCACTTGTTGTTGATTCTTCACAAAAAATTACAGTTTTATATCTTTATGTTTGAAGCCTGAAATGTGGCAAAAGGTCGCAAAGTTCAAGGGGGCCAAATACTTTCACAAGGCACTCTATAGTAAGTTCCCTTATAAGAGAAGCACAGGAAGAAGGGGAAACCCCATCGATATGATATACAATGGTATTTGTGAACTTGCAGGTGCGGTTTCATCTCTTTGCATTTAATTAGCGTGAATTGAGATAAATCTTGAAAAATTATATATTTGTGTCCTTGAAAAATTAGGGATTCTCTATTTCTTGCTGCTTCCATTAATTGTTCTTCAGTGAGAAAATGGTGCATCCTCAGTATAATATCTCTAGGCCGGGCCCTCTTCTTTATGTGAGGTTAGGGGCCCTGTGGATTCTGTCCATTTCTAGACATTCAATTGGGATAGATGGAGCTAGTTCTTGGAAAAGTGCTGTTATAGTTGACTGGAAGTCTTCAATTCCTACAGGAATACCATGTAAATTTGATCGTCTAGCCCCATTTTCAAAATCTTCCAGTCGGTTTTGCAGAATAAAATAATCATCTTTAACCACTTAAGGACCTTGCCTGTTTTTAAGACTCAGTGTTTACAAGTTTAAAACAGTTTTTTTCGCTAGAAAATAACTTAGAACCCCCAAACATTATACATTTTTTTCTAACACCCTAGAGAATAAAATGGAGGTCATTGCAATACTTTTTGTCACACCATATTTGCGCAGCGGTCTTACAAGCGCACTTTTTCTGGAAAAAGTTCACTTTTTGAAATAAAAAATAAGACAACAGTAAAGTTAGCCCAATGTGAAAGATAATGTTATGCCGAGTAAATTGATACCCAAAGTGTCACGCTTCAAAATTGCGCCCGCTCGACGAATGGCGTCAAACTTTTACCCTTAAAAATCTCCATAGGCGACATTTAAAAAATTCTACAGGTTGCACGTTTTAAGTTACAGAGGAGGTCTAGGGCTAGAATTATTGCTCTCGCTCTAGCAATCGCGGCGATACCTCACATGTGTGGTTTTAACATTGTTTTCATATGTGGGCGCTACTCACATATGCATTTGCTTCTGTGCGCAAGCTCGTCGGCACGGTGGTGCTTAAAAATGTATTTATTTTTTCTTATTTATTTGACTTGATTTTATTTATTTTTACACTGTTTTAAAAAAAAAATTGGATCACGTTTATTCCTATTACAAGTAATGTAAACATCCCTTGTAATAAAAAAAAAAACATGACAGGTCCTCTTAAATATGAGATCTGGGGTCAAAAATACCTCAGATCTCATATTTAGGCTAAAATGCAATAAAAAAAATTGTCATTTGAAAAAAATACAAACAAAAAATTGGCCCTTTAAGATGTATGGGCAGAAGTGACGTTTTGGGGAACAAGAAGTGCAGCGCTAGAAAAACTATAAAGGTGCTGTCATAAGCATATGACATGCAAAAGTGTAGTCCAGGAGGACAATGCAAACAATGTGAGGTACTATAAAGGAAAACCAAAACATCACCTAGCAAACAGGTAATACTATATAGAGTCCATTAGTATGATTCCAAACAGATGAGTGAAAACACTGAACAGGTGCAGTGGGCAATGTGAGTAGTTCATAATTGTGGTTCCCAATGAATGGACCAAAACAGTTCACATATGATGCCAGTTCAGATGAATGAAAGCAATAAGTATAGCTTGTCTGTAGTAATCTTCAGAGTATCAAATAAAGGAAATAGGTACTCTTACCAGCTGTGGTGGACTTACTTGTTAATACTAACAGCAAGTCAGACAAGGCGTGGTGGTCTCAGCGGACCCTGGGCTCTGTGAAGGTGGATCTGTAGTGGTGGTCACTCCGGTTAGGATGATGAAACCAGTCTGGTCAGATATCTCCCCTCCGAAACAGGATCCCAAGTGGATAGGGCCAATGGTGAATGGCCAGGCTCAAGAGTCAACTCAGCAGGTATGGATGTATAAAAACAAAGAAAGAAATGCTCCCAATGGTGCAGATCAAAAAATAAACCCGTGAAGGCTTTATTTAAAATAAATGGATAAAATCACGTGATAATTATGATAAAAGGCAGTATGGGGTGCCCAGCATGTAACCTGACGCGTTTCGGCTCAAAGCCATCAACAGGGGCATGTGTCTGTACCCCCACACTGCTAGACTTAAATACAAAAAATATATCCAAAGCTCCTCCCCAGAAAGGGAGGAGACAGGAAATGAACAGTAATGACAGGATGTAATGAAACAAACACTTTGACATACACATTATATATATATCATATCTGAATCTAACACATACAAACTGTCAGCACTAACAAAAAATATATGCACCATGTAGGGTGGGGAGAACATCATGTGAATGGTAACGGTTTGTTTATGGGACATACACTATCTACATGATCGTATATGTATTTCAGTATAAGGTGCAAAGACACTCATGCAGTATCAATGTTGCCTATACAAGGCTGTGGTCTGACGCAAAACGCAACATATAGCCTCCCTTAATGACAGGAAGGCCCATAAAGTTAACCCATATGAAGGATTAAACCGGGGAACTATACTGGCAAGGTGCATGGTGTCAGTAAAACCGAGTGCTGCATGAATCGAGCGCTGCAGTACCGAGCCTCAGCAGCCAATCAGCTTAAACAGGCGTCGACATACACTACAAAGGGCAGGCGCGGCGGCGACGTCATCGCCGCGGCCGCCCATCGAAATCTGCGATGCAGTCGCAGCGGCGACCAAACATCTGTCGTGCGTCCGCCCCTCTGGTGACGCAGATGGCAGAGCGCCCACCGCCAATCAGGGACAAAGGGAGAGCCACCAGTAAACACAGACGTAAGGCGGTGTTGCGCAATGACGTCACGTGACGTGGCCAATGGATACAGCGTCCCCCGAGTCAAAAATTGAGATTTGACCCCAGGGGACACCTATGTGGAAGTGAAAAACATGGCCTAATGATGGCCGGTAGGCTTGAAATACCTGATCCCTCTGACCCCCCGCATTCCGGTCATCTATTACCTACCGGAGGTCCACAAGGACGCTGTCAATCCCCCTGGACGACCCATCGTCAGCGGAATTGACTCTGTGACATCTCGCATCGGCAGGTATATACTGTAGACTTCTACCTTCAGCCGTTGGTAAAATTGGTGCCTTCAAATCTGAGGGATACCAAGGACACCATCAAACTACTTGAGTCGGTCCAGTACGAGGGAGAAATACTGATGGTCACGGCGGACATTTCTGCCCTCTACACATGTATTTCCCACCAACTAGGTTTGGCTGTGGTGGAATTGTTCCTCACGCGCAATTCATCGCTTTCCGTGATTCAGAAGAATTTCATCATGGAGTTACTGAACCGCCGTACGTCTGTGTTTACTGGTGGCTCTCCCTTTGTCCCTGATTGGCGGTGGGCGCTCTGCCGTCTGCGTCACCAGAGGGGCGGACGCACGACAGATGTATGGTCGCCGCTGCGACTGCATCGCAGATTGCGATGGGTGGCCGCGGCGGCGACGTTGTCGCTGCCGCGCCTGCCCTTTGTAATGTATGTCGATGCCTATTTAAGCTGATTGGCTGCTGAGGCTCGGTACTGCAGCGCTCGATTCATGCAGCACTCGGTTTTACTGACACCATGCACCTTGCCAGTATAGTTCCCCGGTTTAATTCTTCATATGGGTTAACTTTATGGGCCTTCCTATCATTAAGGGAGTCTATATGTTGCGTTTTGCGTCAGACCAAAGCCTCGTATAGGCAACATTGATACTGCATGAGTGTCTTTGCACCTTATACTGAAATACATATACGATCATGTAGATAGTGTATGTCCCATAAAAAAAACGTTACCATTCACATGATGTTCTCCCCACCTTACATGGTGCATATATTTTTTGTTAGTGCTGACAGTTTGTATGTGTTAGATTCAGATATGATATATATATATAATGTGTATGTCAAAGTGTTTGTTTCATCACATCCTGTCATTACTGTTCATTTCCTGTCTGCTCCCTTTCTGGGGAGGAGCTTTGGATATATTTTTTGTATTTAAGTCTAGCAGTGTGGGGGTACAGACACATGCCCCTGTTGATGGCTTTGAGCCTAAACGCGTCGGGTTACATGCTGAGTACCCCATACTGCTTTTTATCATAATTATCAATGTGATTTTATGCATTTATTTTAATACATTTCAAATACATTTTTGATCTGCACCATTGGGAGCATTTCTTTCTTTGTTTTTATACATCCATACCTGCTGAGTTGACTCTTGAGCCTGGCCATTCACCATTGGCCCTATCCACTTGGGGTCCTGTTTTGGAGGGGAGATATCTGACCAGACTGGTTTCATCATCCTAACCAGAGTGACCACCACTACCGTTCTCCCTTTACAGAGCCGAGGGTCCGCCGAGACCACCACGCCTTGTCTGACTTGCTGTTAGTATTAACAAGTAAGTCCACCACAGCTGGTAAGAGTACCCATTTCCTTTATTTGATACTCTGAAGATTACTACAGACAAGCTATACTTATTGCTTTCATTCATCTGAACTGGCATCATATGTGAAGTGTTTTGGTCCATTCATTGGGAACCACACTTATGAACTACTCACATTGTGCACTGCACCTGTACAGTGTTTTCACTCATCTGTTTGGAATCATACTAATGGACTCTATATAGTATTACCTGTTTGCTAGGTGATGTTTTGGTTTTCCTTTATAGTACCTCACATTGTTTGCATTGTCCTCCTGGACTACACTTTTGCATGTCATATGCTTATGACAGCACCTTTATAGTTTTTATAGTGCTGCACTTCTTGTTCCCGATTTACCACTGACGTTGTTTGTTTGTGTGCTGGCTGCTACATTGTTTTATTGTTTTTCTTTTATGTTTGTTAGCTGGCGCAGTTGTTTCCCCCACATTTCCAGAAGTGACATTTTGACCGCCGCTTCCACCCTGCTATGCTATGGAGATGGGTGGGGGCCATCTTGCCCTCACTTGTATCCAGGAAGAAGGACCCAATCGCCTCCGCCGCTGCCAACGGCTCCGGTAAGCAGTGGAGGGCGCGGGAGAGCGGCGGGAGGTGGGACCCTCTCCCGCCACTAATAACTGTAATCTTGTGGCAAATCCGCCATGCAGACCACCATTATCGTTTACAGGACCGGCGTCTAAAGAGATGGATATCTCGGTTGTGGCAGCAGCTGCTGCCTTTACAGTGATATCCCTCTTCAAAAAGAGGATGTATATAGTCGTGCGTAGGTCATGAAGTGGTTAAGGGTTTCCAATTCTTCTGTATGTGTTGATGTAGTCAATTTCATCCACCCTCTGCTCCAAAATAGATGCGTCTGCCTACTTTACGAATCTCACAAGTAAGTTTGTTGGTAATGGCATCTGAGGTATGCTGCAGTGCCTTATGTAATACCCTTTCAAACTAGGTAAGCAATTGCAGGGTGTTGCAGGGCTATAGAGGTTTTTTCCAACTTCATCATTAAAAACGATGTTGCCGTTTTTAACGTAGTTTTAGCCCACGCGCGATCATTTTTTACAACCCGAAAAACTACATTTTTAAAAGCTACGTTAAAAAATACAGCATGCTCCAATTTTTTTTTGTCGTTTTTCAGCAGATGAAAAATGATATGAAGCCCACACACAATTATTTTAAATGACGTTTTTAAAAACGTTGTTTCTTTTCATGCAGAAAAACGATCGTGTGTACGGGGTATTAAAATTAAAACAAGTAAAAGAAAGGAGTATAAATAGGTTGCTGGTCTGAGACCTACTCGGTTTCATACATGCACAATGCGGAAGAGCTTTGTTGTCGAACATTGGTGGACCAAACTAAAATTTTACACCAATGGGAACAAGCCTGGCTCCATGTTGGCAAATAAGCTGAAATCCTGTTCCCCTATGCGGCCTGCTCTCTCTCTCAGAACCAGATTCCAGGTCAGCACATCTAATCTAGTCAAGATCCTTAATGAATCGACAGCACCTCTCAAAACTCTATTCCTCCTTAGAGATCAGCCCTCTCCAGATCTTGCCTCTTAACAAGATGGCCCTGCTATCTTTAAACCCAGCCCACCGGGAAGCCCTGGGAGCCAACATCACGGATAGGGAAGTACGACAAGTTATTAAAAATATAAAACCCCACAAACGCCCGGGCCCAGATAGATTTATTTTTTCATAAAAAAACTACCACCTCACCTCTCTTTTCAATAGCCTTAAACATGGTGAAAAATCTAAGCCTATAAAGACTCCCACTCCAGGGCCAACTTCCATCCTACCTCTGTTGACATAAAGATCTTTGCCAAAGTGCTCACTATGCCACAATCAAATTGTACATCGCCTGATCCATGGAGGCAGGCTTTGTGCCTCTGAGGCAGGCCGAGGACAACATCCGTCGAAGACTCCTCACCCACACGGCACATTGTTGGGCACACCAGTTCAACACCCTTTTGTGGACCTACCCAAGAGCAGCCCTGACAAAAGGAGAGTAGGCGACTAATTTCCTGGATGGATTGCCGCTCTGTATAGTGACCCCTTAGCCACTGAAATTACTCTGACATACTTGGCCTTGTACGGAGCCAACTATCCCCCTCTCACCCGAACTCTGACTCGACTGCTAGAGTCATAGACTAAAACACTCTCTTGCCAAAACTGCTATATCCCTTTAGAGTTTTGCCTGTTCTGGTACCCCCCACATATCCTCCGCTCACTACAGAGTTTTCTCTTTAAGTTCATCTGAGACTAAAACTGAATAGACACCTAATCTACAATTCCCTAGGATTCAGGGAGGGTTAGGAATACCGAATATAACTTACTATTACAAAGCGGCTCATATAGCTCCTCTCTGAACCCTCATCCATATATTAGACACTAATCCGGTCCCACTTTCCTCTATACCCAGGCTCTTGACCCCAACTGCGACCTTAACCTTTAAACGACTGGTTAGCAACTGCCACGACCCACTGATCCCCAAGGCTCTACACCCCTTTGCGGGGACATTGTCTGGTAAGTGGGGACACATGTGGGGGGACAACTGGAGTCTCAACTGACACCCAAAGATAATTAACACCTGCAACTTATGCTATAGATGTCACCGCAACCTCATTGGACTTGTTTTATATCAATATTATTCATGCACATCACGATATAGATGCTAATTTTATTTATCTTTTGGATTTTATATACCTGCATTGCCTACTTCTTACAGTTAGAGGCATAGTACATAATAGTGATTAGCACTAGCACTTTAAAATACTATCACTGCAATTTATACACTGGGAATTTTTATTTGCATTCTTATTTATTTACATATTGTATACCTTGATTTTTATTTTTTCTGCTCATGCATACCGTGGTATGATTACAGCAGTTAATATGGTCTAGCACTAGTATTTATTGTCACTGCAATTTAAAGCACCGAAAATGTATTTGTACTGCTCATGCATATTGCGACATGACTATAGCACTCTAGTTAATAGAGAACAGCACTTAGCACTTTTATTACAGCACCGGATCTATATATGGTATCCCTCAACTTGATATCAGGACTGGTATTATCATTATATCAATTCAATCTTTTAAAGTATATTGTATTGAATAACGAGGACTCACAGCTCAACACTACACCTCACATTAAAAGTTGAAATTTTGATAAGTGGGACACCACACCCCATTGGGAATTCACTACCGGGATCACGTAGCACATAAGGATTAATCACCATCCCTTTGAGGGAATTATCAGAAAAAGGGATAACTTGGTTTAAGCGGGGAGTTTTTCCTAATAAACTTATCGGCTACAAGTACCCGACACTAGTTACTAAGACTACAAATTTCTATCAGCGCCAAAACCTGTACACAAACTTTATCCTACTTAACCTTTAAACCCTGTCTTGTCTCATACCTCTGTGGTATGGGACTCTATAAAATACTCCTCCCTCTTCTTGAAATATTTAAATGCCCTTAATTTCCTCCAGGATTTGAGAGTCCCCAGAGCTATCATTGGTGGCACAATAAGGGTCTGGCGATGGTTCAGTCTCTGTTGTCCACTGGGGGCGTCTTCACCCACCAATATCTCAAAGACACGTACAACATCTCTGACTCTGAGAAATGTCATTACCTTCAAAGAAATGATTGGTTAACGACAGCATTTAAAACCAGATGTCAGATGGCCCCCACAACCCAATGTCCCATTTCCCTATTATACTCCTCCATCCCAAGTCATTTGAATTTGCATACCCCATCGTACTGCACCAACTGGGAGAGGGATTTTTGTGTCACGCAAACCCCAGAGACCTGGAATAAATTCTGAGAGGCACTATTCTGCACTTCCTGCAACGTCATAACTCTAGAAAACTCTTTCAAAGTACTTTCCCGGTGGTACATTACTCCAGCTAGAATTGTTAAATGTTTCCCTACCTATCTACCCACATGCTTTATGGGATGCTCAGAACTAGGTGCTATGCAGCATATATTGTGGACATGCCCAAAGATCAGGACAATTGCGGATAAGGGTCTACAACATGGTCAATTTGGTATTACACATGAATTTACGAAAAGACACCTGGGAGGTGCTTCTACACAAACTGATAGAAGGCACTACTAAATGTGAGTGCGCTCTTGTGACCCACATATTTTTGGCCACAAACCAGATGATTGCAAAAGCGTGGAAGACACTGATTCTTAATCTCGACTAAGTGAAAAGTCGAGTAAATGGTACCCTAGTGAATGAAAAATTGATGACGATCTTAACTAATGGCCTCCCTCTCACCCCTTCCCCTCTTTTTATACGTTGAGGTGTTTGATTTGCAAAATGGGTTCATTTTGTGGGCGTTGCCATTGTCCTGGTGTTCCAGGGCCTTCAATAGGTAGTCAATAAATTAGATGTGTAATTTATGCTCCTAGAATGCCTGAAGGTGCTACTTGGATGTTGGGCCTCTGTATGTGGCCAGGCTGTGTAAAAGTCTTACAGATGTGGCATCACCATACTCAGGATTAGGGGTGCAATGGATCGTCACCGATCCGTGATCCGAACGGGCCATCGGTGGCCCTCCTCTCTGTTCACACCCACAGAGGAGGAGGAGCCTGCGCTCGAGGGAAACACACGCTGCTGTCTGAGGTCTGCACTACTGTGGGGGTTACTGTCTGAGGTCTGCACTATTGTGGGGGTTACTGTCTGAGGTCTGCACTACTGTGAGGATTACTGTCTGAGGTCTGCACTATTGTGGGGGTTACCGTCTGAGGTCTTCACTGTTGTGGGGGTTACTGTCTGAGGTCTGCACTATTGTGGGGGTTACCGTCTGAGGTCTGCACTATTGTGGGGGTTACCGTCTGAGGTCTGCACTATTGTGGGGGTTACCGTCTGAGGTCTGCACTACTGGGGGGGTTACCGTCTGAGGTCTGCACTAGTGTGGGGTGTCTGTACTGAGGGGGGGTCTGTATTGAGGGGGGACCATAGTGGGTGGGGGGGAACCATTTTTATTATTTTTTGCACCCAGTGACGCCACTGCAGTGGGGGGGGTGGATATTACAGAGGGGGGATTTTTTTTTGCCGATCCGAAAAATGATCCGATCCGTGACTCCTGATACGAGCAACGATCCGAACCATGAGTTTTTTGATTCGTTGCACCCCTACTCAGGATGAGTAGAAAAATGTGTTTTGGGGGTGTAATTGCAAGTATGCCTATGCCATGTGTGAGAAACCAATTTTTACTCTGACAATTTTGTGTAAAAAATAAAACATGTCTTCATTTTCCCAAGAATTGTGGGAAAAAACTACAACTTCAAAAAACTCACCATGCCTCTTACTAAATACACTGGACTGTCTACTTTCCAAACAGGGGTCATTTGGGGAGTATTTGTACTGTCAAGAAATGAGACAGTCAGTAAACCATGATTGTTAATTTTTCAATGATATGCAGCATAGCTTGTATATGCTATAACTTTCACTTATTTCACTTTTGCCTATATCGCAAAAAAACTGTGCTGTTAAAATACCAACAAAAGAAGGCTCTATTTGTATGAACAAAATTTTGTTTGCATGACAATTATTCATGCTACACTGTACCCAAAGTGTGAGAGCACTGAAAGCTGAAAATTGGTCTGGGCCGTAAAGGGTTAAAAGTGCCATATACTGAAGTGGTTAACTTTTTGGTAAAGTTCTGGTTCAATGTCCCATGTATGGTCATTCTTTATTCTTATAAAATTATACACTTATCTGCATTTATTGATTCCAAGGAAATCAATATGGAAACATATGCAGATATGCATTATTAGTCATAATTAAGCAAAATATGTCCAGAATTGATAATACCATACTCTCTATAATACAAGCATCGTGAATTTGTGATCAAAGATCAAATTGTAATTTATTTTGTCTGGATAATTTATGAAGTAGAATGTGTCTGTACTTTTGATACCATACTAAATTGTCAATCACCAAGTAAATAGCAGTTAAAAACGCACACTGTACATATTTTTACATCACTATTAAAAAAGGAAAATAAACCAGTTCCCGCTCAGGCTACAGCTGATTGGTGGCTGGATGGGACTTTCCTCTTTCTGGGTGGATGTCCTATGACATCCTCCTAGTCTTGCCACTTGTGAGCACCCCCTGGAGTGCACAGCGTGGCGATCTGCATTCCCCAGACACAGTGCATCACCATTTAGGGTACAGAGCCAACAGCATAAGCTCTTTATCACGTGATCACTGTGTCCAATCACAGCCGATCTCTCATAATTATAGACGAAGACCAGTAACTCATTGTTGCCTGTTTCTTTTCCTTACATACAGATCCTGTGTGAGGAAAAGAAAATCGAACAATGAGTTACCGATTTAACATCTTTGAATACTGTGCCGATTGCCCTTTTATAAAGTGTACAGCCTGTCACCGCAGCTATCAGTGCAGTCTAATTAGCATACCTATCACAGAGCCACCATCAATGCCACCCATCAGCAGTTTACCCGTCACAGCCACCCACCAGCAGTTTACACGTCATACAGCTGCAATCAGCAGTCTACCTGTCCAGGTATCACCAGAGCCGTCCCGTCCAAAAAAATGTATGCTAGTGAGGCAGCATTTTAAAACCTCAATATGACACATGAGAGCAGCAGGGAGCTTTCATCGTCCGATTCCAATTCGGACTACAAACTTGTTGAAAGTAGTGGATTAGTGACTGAATCAGTGGAGGAAATAGTCCCTCCTAAAAGAATAAGATGCTCTGAAGCCCAGGCAACCACCAGCAGCACCATATGCCCCAATGGTGAATCAGTAAACACCAATGGCGCTAGACCCCTGGATGAAAGCCCCAGTACACCAGTGCTAAAGTATCACATCAGGCCCATAGAATTAGGGCCCAAACATACTGTATCTCCCAGATGCATTCGCAAGCCCATTATGGTTGCCTTCCAGGTCAGGATGAGCTACATTACCCCCTTTCACTGCACAGCCAAGGGTGCAGACCAACATTGAAGAATTTTCTAAAAAATAATTTTTTATTTTTCACTGACAATTTACTTCAGTTGATTGTGGACCAGACCAATCTTTTAGCCCAGAAATATATCGCAAACAACCCCAATTCATGCTATACTTGTCGGTGGAGATGTCCCACAGTTGAAGAGTTAAAAAAAAAATTTAGGCCTCACAATTAACATGGGACTTACTGGTCCACCCACCTCATCCATTACATGCATTTATTCAGTTGTAATGTCCAGGATAAGTGGAAAATTTGTCTGGAACCTGGCTTTTCCACTATTCCTAGATCTTCCTAGATACAGTGGAACCTCGGATTATGAACATAATCCGTTCCAGGCGAATTCCTTTGCTCGGCTTGGGCGCCCCCCCACCTCAGGCCAAACGCAGTATTGCACACTGCTTTGGCCTGAATCAGGCTCATTTTGCGAGACAACACTCACAAACTGAGTTATGATTTTTAAAAATACAGTGCTCGTATTGCGAAACGCTTGTTAACTGCGTTACTCGCAATCCGAGGTTCCACTGTAACTATTACACAAGTCTGCCACTTTCCCACCACAAAACCATGGCCTGCTGTACCACCTAGAAATAAAACGGAGGCCACAAAATCTAGTGACCAAAGGGCTACAAAGATGGGAATCAGTGAATCTGAGGAATGAGAACATGTTGGCTGTGAAGTGGAAGGGAAAAAAGAGATGTGTATGTCATGTCGACCATCCACACCGACACCTTGGTGGAAATTCATGGAAGACACAGCCCCATCCAAAAGCCTGAGTTTATCCATGATTATAATCGGTTCATGAAAGGGGTGGATTTACAAAAATCAGACGCTACAGCCCTATTTATCAACAAGAAAGCCCCTCTACTGTTATAAAAAAAGTTGCAATTTACCTTTTCCATTTGGTCATTTATAATGCATTTGTCATGTTTCACAAGTCCACATAAAGATCCATCACCTTTCTCAAGTTTATAGAAGATGTTGCCACTGCCCTGATCTACCAACAAGGATCTCTTCCAGAAAACATTTGCTCTGATTCTGTGAGCAGACTTCATGAGCACCATTTTCCTGAGAACATTCCACCCACAGAAGCTGAAGGCCGAAGATGTCAAAAAAGATGTTAGGCCTGCAGCAGAGTGGGCGTTAAGTGAGATGTTGGTTTTTATTTTTTCCCCAACCGTGCCTATGCAAGACAGAACTGTATCATAAGGTACAAATAATGATAACATCAACATAATGACATCAAAGAAATTGTTCAAAAGAGAACGTAGAAACAAATGACAGGTACACAGTGTCCAAAGACGCAGATCACAGGAGTGATCTGCACAGATTTAAAAGATAATATAAAGCAAATAACTCTTAGGTAAATAGTAGAAGCATAAATTAGGGAATAATAACAAGTACTAAGATGAGGTTAATGGTACAGGGGTCCCATATCTCGAGTGATCCCAAGGTTCCCAACGTTATCAAATTGTGGTATGGAATCGTGGACAGAGGCTGTTAAATACTCCATCCTCCGAATCTCAGCAACCAGGAGAAGGAATCTGGGCCATGGAGGGGAGGCACTAGATAACCAACACAACAGTATGAGCCTTTTGGCAGCTAGTAAAATATAGGCGGCTAAGTGGTTAACATTTTTGGTTAGGCTTGGGAATGGAAGGCCCAAAAGAAAATTCAAAGGATCAAACGCAAGGGACACATCAATCACCTCCTGTATCAGTAGCTTCACCTCTTGCCAAAAGGGTTGGACCAAGGAACATTTCCAGAAGATATGAAACAAAGAACCAATATCATTTCCACAACGCCAGTAGTGCAGGGGAACCGAGGAAATATATGTATGAATGACATTGGGGGTTTTATACCAGAACATGAAATTTTTTATGGACGTTTCCCGTTGGATCACACATATAACCACTTCTGACCGGCCCCACGTCCAAAGACGTCATTTTTTTGAAGATGGATATCTCGGTAACGGCAGCAGCTGCTGCCACAACCGAGATATCCATCTCTTCGTGGGGCGGTCCTGTTAACGATAACGGCGGTCATCGCGGCGGATTCGCCGCGAGATCGCCGTTACCGGCGGCGGGAGAGGGTGCCCCCCCCTCCCGCCGCTCTCCCGCACCCTCCGCCGCTTACCGTAGCCGTCGGTAAAGGGGGAAAAAATGTCCCTCAGCCGTCCCCATACCTCTGCTGGGCAGAAGTGACGTCAAAACGTCATTTCCGCCCAGCGTCTTAAAGAGACATTTAATTTGTTTACATTTTGACTTTTTTTTTTTTTTTTTTTTTTTGCATTTAAGCCTGAATATGAGATCTGAGGTCTTTTTGACCACAGATCTCATATATAAGAGGACCTGTCATGCTTTTTTCTATTACAAGGGATGTTTACATTCCTTGTAATAGGAATAAAAGTGATAATTTTTTTTTTATTTTTTTTCAGTGTTAAACATTATAAAATAAATAGAAATAAAAACGAAAACCCCAAAAACATTTTTTTAAAGTGCCCTGTCCCGACGAGCTCGCGCGCAGAAGCAAACGCATACGCGAGTAGCGCCCGCATATGAAAACGGTGTTCAAACCACACAAGTGAGGTATCGCCGCAATCGTTAGAGCGAGAGCAATAATTCTAGCCCTAGACCTCCTCTGTGTCTCAAAAAATGCAACCTGTAGAATTTTTTAAACGTCGCCTATCAAGATTTTTAAGGGTAAAAGTTTGACGCCATGCCACGAGCGGGCGCAATTTTTAAGCGTGACATGTTGGGTATCATTTTACTCGGCGTAACATCATCTTTCACAATATATAAAAAAATTGGGCCAAATTTATTGTTGTCTTATTTTTTAATTCAAGAAAGTGATTTTTTTCCAAAAAAAGTGCGCTTGTAAGACCGCTGCGCAAATACGGTGTGAGAAAAAGTATTGCAATGACCGCCATTTTATTCTCTAGGGTGTTAGAAAAAAAAATATATAATGTTTGGGGGTTTTAAATAATTTTCTAGCAAAAAAAACTGTTTTAGTCTCGTAAGCACCGAATCTGAAAAACAGGCTCGGGGCTGAAGTGGTTAAAAGACTTAAAAATAGAAGACCAAATCTTATCCCAGATTTGAACTGTAATAGGCTTACCTAATAAGTGCGACCATTTTCTCATGTAAAGGTGTGTGGTTTCAGAAAGAGAAATCGACACATGAAGGATACGGTGGATAGAGGATATTAGGTGTAATTGGTGAGGGCCCTGGGCACACAAAAGCTCAAAAGCTGTCGGTTTGTCAAGAGTCAGGGGGTGGGAGATTTGGAATGAAAAAAATGTCTAACCTGTAGGTAAAAATAAAAAAAGATGGGTGGGTATATCAATTTTTTTGCATAAGGTATCAAAGTTATACAACCTCCGCGTGACAGGATTAACAAAATTTAAAACGTAATTTAAATAGAGGTGCATCGAGCCATGAAGATATCCTACCCAGGGACATGCTATCTGGTATGATTGGGTTTAACAGAACATTCACAAGTGTGGAGGACAAGGCGAGGCAAGGGAATAGCTTTTGAGACATTTATGCCAAATGTTTAAAGTGGAGGCCATTGGGGCAGTGCATTGACGCTTGAAAATAGGATGCAGGGAAGGAAGGGAGCCCCAAACTAAAGAGCAAGGATGGACTGGATATAACACCCCCTTTTCAATGGCAGCCCATTGATTCAGAGCATGTAAAGAGGACCAGGAAACAACAGCCCTCAGGTGTGAGGCATAATAATTTTTAACAACAGGGCCAATCCGCCCCATAGGCTCACTATGCAAGCCGCTTAGGGCCCCACAAAGTTGCCCCTTCTCAACTTTAATGTGACATGTCATTTTGCTTAGGGCCCCAGGAAGGTCAGGATCGGCACTGTTTAACAATATCCGGAGCTCCCAAACCACCGAGCCTGCTATACGGTGAGCCCTGCCACCCCATATGAACCTTAAAAAACTCTTACAAAGTGCTTTCAGCTGGAGGGGGGGGGGGTAGGACAACTGGCAACCTTTCAAAATGATATAGTAATCTGGGTAAAATTGACATTTTAGGACGTTAAGAAGGGAAAGAGGATGTTTTGTCCAGGTCAGCAGGGGTTTATTAATGTCCGAAACAAAAAGGGGAAAAATTTACAGAATAAAGAGATGAATAAGAGGGAGTTCCTAGGTATTTGAGGGACTCGTTACACCATTTATAAGGATAGGACCCTTTAAGTTGAGACAGTAGGGTTGACGAAATATATATGGGAAGAGCCTCAGTTTTGGAAGTGTTAACCTTATAACCAGAAATGGCACTAAAGGAAGATAATAGTTTGTGTAATAAAGGGAGAGATATCAGTGGATTGGTAATAGTGAGCAGAATGAAAGCGACAAT